>JAODUK010060996.1:0-68995 GCA_027564635.1 Typhlichthys eigenmanni
GGGGGGGGGGCTAGTATTGGGTGTGTGTGTGTGTGTGTGTGTGTAAGGAACATAGTCCTGCAGATTAAATGTAATGGTGAAGAAAGGTGTCTTGTTCCGTCCAGAAGGAACAGAACTCCCTGGGTATGAGACTGGCAACAGTACAATGTGCACAGAAGTCCCAGGATAACACTGATACAGTTTAAGATTCCTGTAAGTGCGTTGTCGCTACAACTTTGCCAGTTCCCGGACATTTGATACTCATTTCTTTCAGGCTACAAAATCACACAGGGCACATGCAAACAAACAGAGCCTAATGTGGTACCTAACTCTCTCTCTCTCTCTCTCTCTCTCTCGCTCTCTCACCGACATACACACACAAGCAAGTGCTGTACACTGCACACACACACACACACACACGCACACACACACACACACACACACTTACCACCTCTTCCTCTTCTCCCTGTGTGTACATCTGCATACGCCCATGGCGAAGCTTTTCTCTGTTTTACTTCCTTTCTCTCTCTTGTGTGCTCCCCGCTCCGTCCCCCTCTTCCACAGCTTGGATAATCTAGAGCAGCTCTCATTAGATAGAAAACACTGTGAATGGTCGAAGAGAATGTCCCAGCAATACGGGGTTGGCGGCGCGGCGTCAAACCGTGGTGGTGGTCGATTTGCGTAAGATGGTTTTCTGGGGTTTCTGGGAAGGCAGGTGGGAAGGCGGGCATAGCGAGGGAGCGTCCGCTGTCGGGGGGAAGCCGCGGCTGACCAGGAGACCCCCGTTTTCCAACACCAGCTCTCGAGGGAGCTCTCGGGGGAGCGTGTGAGGGAGCGTGCGCGGAGGAGCGGCCGGGGAGGAGGAGGAGAAGGAGCAGCAGTGCATGGGGCTGAGCCTCATGTCGTTCAGCTGGTCCTGGAGGTGCAGCTCAGCGTCGTCCACGTCGTACTGGAGGTCACAGTCCGGGCAGTAGCCATGGTACTGGACCTTCTCGCTAAAGCGCACGCGCTCCCGGGGCGGAGCCTTGGGGCACGTGTTGGTCTCGTGACGGAGCAGGGGCATGGGTCTGGGCAGTGTGGGCACCAGGCCGGACTCTGGCACCCCGTCCTCGTTGGAGATGCGAGAACATGGCGAGGAGGAGAAGAAGTCCCTGTTGGCTTTGAGCGGGAAAACCCCGCCGCCGTTCCTCATCAGGGTCCCGTTGGCCTTGGACAGGTTCCCTGACAGCACTAAGGTGGGATGAGGCAGGTTCTTCAGGTTGTGGTCCTCGGACCTCAGCAGTCTGGGCGGAGGCAGAGGGGGGTGGGGCTTCTTCAGCACGGTCAAGACGGACAGGGGGATGCTGACGGGCGGAAGAGGCGGTCTGAAGATGCAGTCGTCAGGGCACAGCTTCATCTTCTCCAGGCTGGAGGCGGTGGTGGTGGTGGTGGTGGTGGAGCTAGAGCTGGAGTTCAGCGTGTCCGTCCTGGAGCTGTCCGTCAGCCTGTCCTCCTCCAACTGCAGGTCGCAGGTCAGCGTGTCGATGTCGTGCACAACCTGTGGACGAGGAGCAAGCGGGAGGTGTCAGCATGACGGCCCAAGCGTGTCAGTCACGGTCCTATTTAGCTAAATGTGTGACCCAGATTGGTTTTAATTGTTAATTTATGACATTCAGAAATGATGGAGCTATCACTATGACAACATATAGTGTTGGAGAAGGGACATATAACTGGATTTTATGAGAACCATGAGAGTGCCAGATGGAAGTGATAAATTATGCCAAGCCTCCGCACCACCAGAAAGACATAAAAGAAAAAACACCATAACAGAAACCACTCACCAGACAAAGTAGTTGCATTTGCACAAAGTACAAATGCAATGTAATCCAATGTAGATTACATGGGCATCTGTATATGTACTGCATTACTTTGACAAACCTACAGTCATCTGTTCAGGCATCATACAGAAGCACAGTCCATCCGAGCTGTCCACTGAATGAGTCAGAGGTCTTTACACCATCAATCAGTAACTGCAAGTAACTTGCCGTTCTAAATTGTTCCAAACATAACAGCAGTAGATATTTATAGATCAGCACAATACATATAACGTTTCAAGAAGAACGTTCAAGAAAACTCATAATAAAACTAGGCCAAAAAGAGAGACATACACAGAGATACAAAGCTGTGAAGAGCTTATGACAAATAGACCAGTCAAGAATTTAAGGCGGTCTCCAAAGAAAAGGAAATGCCAATATTAATAAAAAAAGGATGACTTGGCTTTAAAACAGGGAGAAATAAAATAATCAATAAAGTACCGCCAACCAAAAATACAATACCAAGACAGCAGCTCCGAAAACAAGTCTATATGTCATATGGCTGTTATACATATTTATAAATGTTTGCGCATGTGGGTGTGTTAGGTGTGTGGAAGTGCGGTGTGTGAAGAAAAGTGTCAATGTTGTATACAGTACACCTATCACTTTGACACAAAGCAAGCAGATATTAGTATCCGAACAGAAACAATATGTGCTCGGTTCACATATTGTATAAATATGTAAAATGCAGAGCTTGCTAAATCAGAATAGATTTGCTACATACGGTACTTAGAAGAATCAACATGTATGGGCCATAGCGGCAATTTTGAGCATGCATGACGGTTGGTCATCTAGGATTCTTTGCAATTATGGAGGTAGATACTGTGATGTTACAGTGGTGGTTTCCCATTTCAATGTTTTGAATAAGCGAGAATACTAACAAAATGCAGCAGCTGACCTCTGCTGTTGGCAATGGTAGAATTCACAAAGCAGATGAAACAAAGCCCATGTTTTTGTGTAGCCATTAGCTTGGTGAATGGCGACATAATACATAATCATCCCCACAGAGCTTTGGGGGACACCTGCATTTTATGAACATGGTGTAAACAGATATCTGTGTGATGTGTGATTTATTACGAATATTATGCCCAACAAAGAAGTACAGTAAACAAACAACATACATGATACTATGGTGGAATTAGTGCAGTGATAACCATAAAGAAGAGGGAGACCAAACTGACATGCCGGGGAAATATTTTGTGTTTCAATTATACCAGAGCCATGGAAAGAGAGAGTATGCAATGGTCACATGATTCATGGAGAGGCAAAACCTATAGCAACATAGTTCCAGGAAGTGCTTGGTGGGCAATTTAAATACTATATATATATATATATATATATATATAGATATATAACTTCATTTTTTTGGTAATTGGTAGTCAATAAATGCACCTATTTACATTTAAAATATAATATATACGGTATGTTTAGTATTTAGGCTAACTTCCGGAAACTATTTTGAAGCTCCACGATCTGCCATTGCTGTGAAAAAAACGGTCCATTGAAGTGAACGGAGATGGCGCGACTCTCTCTTTACATGGCTCTGGATTATACCATCTAATTGTGAAGCAGTGACAGGCGCTCATGATGTGCAAATAAAACAAATGAAATACAATACATTTTATATTATAATATAAACATGTTGAGAAATGTTCAGAGCACTTAACAAATGATTAAAAAACACAACACTGTATATATCTATAAGCAACGTCTCTACCACAGCTCATCACACATTGTCTTTGCTGGTCCATCGCTTGTTGTGTTAGGAATACACCTGGAGGGTATATATGCTAATTAAAATGGCACATTCTCATAAGAAGCAAAGCCAAAGGAAACATTAGTAGGGTGTTTTGGTTGGAATAGTGGGAGGGGAAGGAGAAATGAATGTTGCAGCGCACTAGGCAGGATTATTTTCAGTGACTCCCGTTGAACATTGCATGAATAAAGTAGAAATCTATAGGATGTGATGTACATTGTTCGTACTATACTCAGTTGGCATAGCGTACAGTATGTGTTCATTTGATGACTTAGTAATTAAAAGAACACCCATTACCCCATAAAAAAGAGTATTATCATCTAGGGGTTTGCACTATAACTAGCCTAACTAATATCTTCAAGCACAGTACATGGAAAGTGGCTGAATAGAAGGGGATGAGAGAAATGACACACACACACACACACACACACACAATGTCTAGCAGAGATGGCGCTTAAATCTCTGTGCATGCAGACTTTTAATGGTCAACTTGTGACACAACTTGTTGTGACACACGCAAGATGTACAGTAATAACCCAGTGTGTATCGTTGGCTGTAGGCCGACTGATGATCACGTTGCAATGTGGTTATGCCAAGCATCTAAGCAGGGCACCCCTCAGAGCACGGCTCAGTTCCAGCCCTGTCTGTGAGTTATAACAGATAACTGCATTTCAATTGGATTAAACACCAAATACTGCTTTGATAACAACAACACCCCCTCAAGGTATATGTTTAATGTGTGTGTGTGTGCGTGTGTGTACATGTGTGTGTGCGCGCGTGCGTGCGCGTGCGTGCGCGTGTGTTTGTGTGTGTGTGTGTGTGTGTGTGTGTGGTATTGCAACAGCTGATCCTCTTTGCGATTTCTTGAGCCCTAAAAGAAAGAAAGTCCACCACAAGAATCACAAATGTCAGACCACAATGCCTTCCTGCTCTCATTTGGATGCATGTTTGTTGTCAGATATTGTAAGTACAAAGACGAGGGGCATATTATTCAGTTCAACTTGTTCAAACAGCGAATAAGGAAATGCTGAGGGGCAGTTACAGACAGATGCTGCGCAGACTATCCATCCTATCCATTATGTATAGGAATCACAGACTGCCGTATGCAATGGGGGTTTATTATAATGGCAGGCTGTCAGGTCAGGGTGAGAGTCTCCGCTCAGCCAGCCGGATGGCTATACGCAGCGGCGGGCAGAGGAACATAAACATGCCGTGAAAGCAGGTTAGGTTGAAGTCCACAGCTGGTACCCCGTGAGAGATATAGTCGCAAGACCGTCGTTGGCATGGCATCAAAGACAAAACACGGTCTGAAGAAGGAATGGCACGCGTATATGAATGAAGTGTGAGAGGAATTCGGACTGTAATTCACTTAGAGACAACATGGCGAATCAGGCAGCATTGAACCATTATTATGGATTGTTCTGTGGTGGACAGAAGCTATAGGGGTGAAGAAGGGCAAAAACAAAGAAAAAGGCAGACCAGATACTGTACGAAGAGCAAACCAATAGAGAGGACAGAAAGAAAGAGAACTCAAAGAGTACAAAGAGTAGACATAAAGTATAAGCAAAGTATCTCTTAACAAACAGCAGTTGGCTTAGGGTGATGAAATGCATTGAAAAGCTCTGCCCTGTGTTAACCCTTCTATTAACTATTGATTGTGATTAATTTTTTCTCACTTTAATCAAAGCCTGCAGATCAAAGTTGAGCTGCCTTGCCAGCTCACATCATACAACCTGCCCCACACGTCTTTCGTGTGAGAAATAATGATCACATAGCCTACATTAGCAGCAGAGGAGGAGCTTTCTGTCGCGCGTGTGCGTGTGTTTGTGTGGAAAAGCAAGCAAGTGAGCTGCTGTATGCGTGTTAGGCAGTGTGTGTCTGTCTGTGTGTCCTGTACCCTATTCAATGGCCGTATGGACATCTGACTTATAGGGCTACATCTCTGACAGGGTTCATGGACATACAGTGCATATATTGAAAGACAAATTCCAGACTGGCTGGTTTTGATTTACCTCTTTGAGTTCCTTCGCGACATCCTTAAGGTCCCCAAGAATGGTTTCCAAATTCTCCACGATTGTCTTTATCTCCTTTTTTACTTGTACTTTGGAGACTACTCCTTCGGCTTCTGCATTTGGAATCCCTGACATTCTTCAGTTCATGAAATAGTATCTATTTCATTTAGGATCTCAGTCAAATCCTTTAGTTGCCACTGCCACTTTGCAAATACATTTTAGTTTTGGTCACTTTCCTCCCGCGTGTAGTTTATTATTCTATATCACGCTAGAATGATGGCATCGTGTGAAGTGCGGCGACAGTGTCTCACCGACAACTACGCCTGCGCAACTGACCGTGTGAAAATAATTTACAGTGTAATCTTAAACATTTCTAACATGCTGTCTGTGTGTCAGTGTGTCGCGACAGTCGCTCATTCTGCTGTCACCTTTCACGTTCTTGAGCAGAAGAAATTGACATGCCAGTAAAAGCCATTGAGCGAGAGCTAAATTAATCATTCTGCTATTAAGTAAAATGTTCTTCAAATGAAAAGTAGCCATATAAAAAAGGTGATACATAGAAATACGTAAAAGCAAGAAGAGTCGTAGTCACCCAAACCGTTATGTTGTAGATCGTTACTGTATTGATCCATAATTCCAGGTATCGGAAATTGTAAATACTCCATTTCACAGAACATTTACAGCCATGATTTTTTATAGAACCTGAAAAAATTGGATATTGGCCTACCACTGACTGTGGACCGTTCCCCCCCAAAAAAATATACGGCCAATTTCATCCTTTCTACACATCGCAGCCTCTTTGGACGGTCTGCGACGTCTGGGCGCAGATATTCTCTCTCTCTCTCTCTCTCTCTCTCTCTCTCTCTCTCTCTCTCTCTCTCTCTCTCTCTCTCTCTCTCTCTCTCTCTTTCTCTCTCCCTCCCTTTTTTCAGCCTATAGCCTACGTAGTTGCTGTTGTCTTTTGTCATGTCACGCGTAGACTACAGACCTGAGGTAGCCTGGGTCAAACAAAAAAAATTGTTAAATGTTATATAGCCTATGATCATGAATGATACGAGCAATATCATCCATGATCATATCATTAAATTATCATTAAATTATTTGATCCCTCGGCATGCCATGCATCCAAGATACAAACAATACGCTATTTTACTTGCTCCTTAATATAATATTGTAATTACACTCACTTTAAATTGCAGTGGATGTTAATTAAGATTAGGCTCCATATGTCAGTAAAGATTAAAGCCAAATAAGTAAACGCTCCTCCTTCTATGTTGCTAAATATAATTCGCTACCATATTGCAAATCAGTTTTATTTGACAAAAAGATTGTTAACAATGAAAATAATATATAAAGCCGGAAATTAGATAAAAATGTCCCTCAAATAAGTAAAAAAGTATTACGGCTATTGATTGGTTCGCGTTGGGACCGCCCCTTTGCCAATCCGGAAGAGAATTGCTGGACTTCACCCTGCTAGCTGTCATTTTAGTCCTGCTACTGTTTTGCTGCCTTCAACAGTGCCCTGATACAAATTGGGACACGTGTACATTCACATATCTAAGTAATGGCGTTGCTATTGACCTTCGACGGAAAAGTTGTACTTGTCACTGGAGCAGGAGGAGGTAAATTATCGCTTTAAACTATATGACACCTATGCTGCTGCACATACATATTATCTTATATGTGTCGTGCCGAAATTGTTCCCCCACAGTTGGAATACAAAAGTATTCCTTAATTTTTATCTCGTTTTTTAATTTTAAAACGGTGTGCATAAGCGCCGCGTGAGATATATGTACTTGACAGAGCAGCACCAGTATGATAAACTATGCAATCAAAACACTGTAGCTACATACAAATACATGTTTGCTAAAAACCGAGAACAGTGGTACATCGCTCTAGTTTTGCTACTGTAGTAGGCTATTAACTTTGCCTTGCACTCCACCAATATCTTCTTGCTTTGTTGTTAGTCATACTGCTTCAATATCGGTATTAACATGATCCATTTCTAGTCTATCTTTATTGAACAAGAGGACAAAGTCTAGGCGCTTAATTGTGGTGTTCCTACTAATTAAACCAGATATGTAGTCTATAACTGTATAAAAAAGGGAACCTTTTGTTGTGGCAAAATATAGAATATAGACACTTATACATTAACATATTTCTCACATGCTGCTCCCACAGGTCTTGGCAGAGAATATGCACTGGCCTTTGGTGAAAGAGGAGCCTATGTTGTTGGTCAGTTAATTTTTATTATGTGAATTTATTAAAAAAAACAGGTAGACTTATTGTGTGTAAACTTTGTTCTGCCAGGTATGTTCTGACATTGTTATTTATATAAACAATGTTATGTCAGATATGTTCTGGCATCGTAATTTACTTTACATAAACTATGTTTTGCCAGATGGGTCATTATCACAATATTGTGGTTTGTTGTGACATTGTAATATAAATAATAACTAATAAATAAATAATATAGGTACACATTTTTATAGTATCGTATTATAGCTGTTTGGCTATAATACTGCCATAATAATATGGCATAATACTGGCTATAATTGTGCATTGCCAAAAGCTGTTTACGTGTCAATGCACAAAATTAACCTATGCCCTATGCCTGTATTACACCTGTTGGCAGGGCTGGACCTGCCCTTGGACCCTGACAAGAAACCCACTTTATTGCCCCTCTCTTTCTTAATCCTGAAGTGGGAATGGCAGAACCGACCCCAATATTGCTAATCTTTGCTTCTTGTGTGCACTATAGTGAATGACCTTGGGGGAGACATTAAAGGGGGTGGGAAGAGTTCTGCTGCTGCTGATAAGGTAGTAGAAGAGATAAGAGCCAAAGGAGGAAAGGCTGTAGCCAACTATGGTGAGTGAGAGCCTCTTCTCCTTTCTTTCTTCCTTCTGCATCTGTCATCTGCCATGTGCTATCTGTATCTTTCCCTATTCCCCCATAGGAGCCATTCTAGGAGCCATTCTCATGTCCTGCTCATATCTTTCTGTCTGACACATATTTACTCACTTGGGTCTTAAGACATTTCGTTATGATCAAAAAGTAAATTTCAGATATTGTGCCTTGTATTACCTTATTTTGCTGTAATTTTAACAATGTAATAATTTAGATTAATTTAACAAATAAATTACAAATTGATTATGAAAATAGTGTATAGTTTCAGCACTAAGGTCAGATTTTTTGCACTTACAGTACAGTAATTTCCTTTAATTGTGAAGAAACTAAAAGGAATCAACTTGAAAACAAATATTTATAGAATTAATTAGTTCAAAATTAACATATGTTGGTCTTGGACAAAGACCTTTGAACCCCACTCTAGCTTGGCAAAAAAAGACTGGCTAGATTTATTTCAGTCACACTAAACAAAAATGAATTCACAACTTGTTAAACTCATAATCTGTATATCACACAGGTTTAGTAACAAATTGCTATCAAACAGTTTATTAATAACAAAGTGCGTGTGTGCCGCTCATTTGCAGGCTAATGCTGACAAGCTGTGGACCTCCAAACAATGTACAGTATTTGATGAAGTTCTAAATGAAACTGGTCTGAATGACCTTTTACTTGTATCGCGGTTCCATGTTAAAACATTGGCTTGAGGAGATGTATTTCTTTTCCAGCTATTTTTCGGTCCACTGCTAGAATCATCATTAGCATATGAACAATGTTCACTCACATGAAGTCAAAATACTGTATTACCTGCAGCTTCTACAAAATAAACATGTTTGTGCTTGTACGGTAATTATACAGAAATATTGACCCATTGAATGAGAGCAAACATTTTAAGGAGCATACTGGGTTTTAGCTCTAATCTTTGTACAAAGATCACATTTGTTATTACAACAGATATATCTATTATACAACCCCAATTCTGAAGAACAAACATTTTTTGACAATATGGAAAAACTAAAATGAGAGATTTGTAAATTCCATTCACCCTGAACTATATTGGAAACACTACAACACATTATGTGATGTTTTACAATGTGAATGTAATTGATTTTTGTAAAAAAACAAAGTAGCAGCCCTGAGATGTGGAACTAAACCATTTAGGCATTTAAATGTCAAAGAAAATAATTTTAAAGTGGATCCTAAAATGTATGGGCAGCCAATGGAGTGAGGTCGAAATGTGCTTGTAATTCCATGTTCCAATGAAAAGATATGCGGTGGTGAATTGTGTACCATCTGGAGACGAGCAATGAGCAACGAGGGACCCACTGACCTTCACATACTGTGTGTCACTGTGTTACAGTAATCCAACCAAGTGGTAACAAAGGCGTGTATTACTATCTCAAAGTGCTGCCTAGGAAGAATTAACTTTTATTTTGGCCATTTTCCGCAATTGAAAAAAAGATTGACTTAGCCCTGATCTGTCAGTCTATTGATCTTAAGGTCAGAGTCGATTGTAACTCCTTTGTTAGTGATGGTTGGCTTGACGTACTGAGCCAAGGAACCCAGATCAACAAGTAAAGTCCCAGTTTTGCCACCAAAAACCATCACTTCTGTCTTCCTTTCATTCAAACTTAAAAGTTAAGAGCCATCCAGGCCTTTACGGTATGTCGTCAAGACACTTGAGTAACGGCCTGACAGTGTCAAGGGGCACATGGGTCTGGCTATCGTCCGCATAACACTGGAATTACATATCATGCTTCTTAAATATAGAATGGAGAGACCAAAGCTGAGCCCTGGGGGACCCTGCAGGAGAGAGGAGCAGAGGAGGACACTGAGTCACCATAGCTGAAACAAACAAACAGCTAACAAAATAAACACTCTACTTCTGCCACCAACAGATTCTGTAGAAGATGGTGAGAAACTGATACAAACAGCTTTAGATGCATTTGGAAGAATAGGTGAGTGCACTTAATTTACGTCATCATAATAACTGTTATTTACATTGATACTAGTCAAAAATAACAAATCTGTATTTCCTTTTTTTAGATATTGTTGTAAACAATGCAGGGTAAGTTACTTGATAATTAGTTATAATTTATTATTTAAATAATGTATTACTTAAATGTATGTGAAATATTTATGTTCAGTAGTACTGCACTACTATAATAATCTGAAATGTCAATATATGTTTGGAACCATTTATTTTCTCTGTTCCAAGGATACTACGAGACAGATCATTTGCTAGGACAAGTGATTTGGATTGGGGTAAGTATTTTATAACAACAAATATTAGCAAAATATAACCAACTACAGTATATAATGTGAGAAAAGGACAGCATGCTTTCTGACAATCATGCAAACATTTAAATCATTTTGGAGATGGCCTGAAATAAAGAGTCATCTAGTGACAAGGCACTTGAACCCTGGTTGGTTTTGGCTAATTTTCGGGATGTACTGTACACACATTTTGTTCACTGTAAATTGTACACAGCAGAGGCAGTTTGGTGACAAAAAAAGTAAATGCTCTTAAAGACTGATGCAAAATAGGTTTGAGCTTGAAGAAAAATGTAGATGTTAACATGTTCTTTGCACAATTTCACAATTTGTAAAAATGTATTTATTTATAGAGAGGATCGCGCTGACATTATATTTATATAATAATTTTTGGTGGATTATCTCATTCAGTTTTTAATGACATTTACATGTAAAATCACATAACCCGCCTGTTGTTGAGTGGACATACAGTGTTCTAATACTTTGTGAGAGAAGTTCTTAAATGACCTACAATCTTAGCCTACTTTAATCTTGAATGTGTGTGCTATGTGTCTCCCTCTAAAATCAGTGATTTCATCTAGTCCACTAGATTATTCATTCCTTGTACACACTGCATTCCAGACCTCATCCACAGAGTTCACCTACGGGGTTCTTTCATGGTGACTAGAGCAGCTTGGAACCATATGAAGAAACAGAAGTTTGGCAGGTAACCACCTCAGAGTCAGTAGAATTGATTATGGACGTGAACTTGAGTGAAATAACCTCTTGCTAGGCAGAGTGTGAAAGGAATATACTGTATAGTTTAGACGCAGACGGAATCGTACTGTAGCAGCTAATTACAGCCATTATGCCAAGAGGCATCTTACCGTCTAATAGAGTGTTTATGTTACACTATGTCCGGGAATACATCATTGTGATTATGATTGGCTGCCTGCCGTGCAATATAAATGACAAATGCCATCTTCTTTTACTCAATGTGTGCATGCACGCGCGCGCGCATGTGTGTGTGTGTGGGCGTGTTTTGAAGAGCACCATCCACTTTACATGTTTTATCTTGAGCCCACATCTTTTGAAGTGCAAACTAGCGAAAAGCTTCACTATGTGTCTTGTAATGAAAGACTCTTATACAACCAACATTTTGGTTATAACTGTTCAAAAGATAATAATAGCTTAATTACATTTTTCTAATAATTATTTTTTTATTAGAAGATATAAAGACTTTTTTTTTTTTTTTTTTAGCATGAAATCTAACTGTCGGGGAACAATTCAGAACTTGTATTATCCCACAAGCACTGCGGCTGATTAGAAAGACTCTTAAAGAAAATCCCAGAGAGTGCATGAACGATCCAAAAGATCCTTAATATTTAAGTTGTGATTTCACAACAGTAAGATAAACGGAACATACTGCAGCAATAAATTGTATCAGCAAATAAACCGCTTATCGCAGCGTGTCTCTGTGTTGCCGTGGTGCCATACGTTGGCTGTTGACTGGTAATTCCCTAGCACGGCATGACACGAGCTGGATGAGATCTGGGTCACTGCCTTCTGATGGGCAGTGAGGCAGCATGCTGGAGATATCTCCTGCGGTTGATGGATTGTTTTGTATCGAGCTCCCCCCGCTGCTGCTCGTCGGAATCCTGACGCGTGTACAGTAGCCTACCCTGCGTGTAACCACAAGTACCCACACAGTCTAGGTATTCCCGTCAGTGTGCGGCTAGAAATGCGTGTTTATTTGAAGCATTGGCGAGTCTGTGTTTTAAACATACTGAACAAAACCATTCCTCACTGCGCTGGTTGACTTTCTAAGTAAAAACCCGTTTTGCTTGTATGCTTATGTGTCTCTCCATCAATCAGACAGACTGTACGTACATATTAAGCATGTCAGATGTCGCCGTACAGTACATTAGTGCTGACTTGTCTTCCCCTTCCGGATGCCTGCGGCCAGGATCATCATGACGTCGTCGGCTGCAGGGATATATGGAAACTTTGGCCAGGCCAACTACAGCGCTGCCAAGCTGGGCCTACTGGGCCTGGCTAACACCCTGGCCATCGAGGGACAGAAATACAACATTCACTGCAACACTATCGCCCCCACGGCTGGCTCCCGCCTCACACAGACGGTCATGCCCCCAGGTAAGCCTGGCCTGGTTTGAATGGCGATAAGTGAAGCGCACAACACTGCATGTCCACGTTGTGCATGCAAATGTAATGCACACGTGCAATACTACGCTGTTGAAATATTCTGCACACGTTCCACAGCCGTGTGTGTGTGTGTGTGTGTGTGTGTGTGTGCTTTATGTTGAGCTGCTGCATAATACAGTAATGTTTGACAATGCAGGGTGCCCATGCATGTACAGTATTAAAGAGGCAGTTCAGCCATTTGTTGTGATGCACCTCCCTGCCATTTTAAATGTGTATTAGAAGGGGGCTCTGGGTTCAGGCTGATGTTCTCGGCTCGGTCAGGTTACCGTGACGATTATGGGGAAATCAAACATGAAACGTCACGTGAGCATCCTCGGAAAGACGTGCTACAAGCACGTGGATATAAAACTTCAAAGGCATGCATTATTCATGTTAAAATATTTAGGCCTTGCTAAATATTATGCAAGTGGTGGAAATGTGCACACACACAGGTGTAATGACGCCGTGTGGATTATGCCATCGTGGTGACAATAATGTCCTTGATGGAAACTCAATGAGACAGTAGAATAGTGATGTAAGCATTCTGTGTACTGTGTGTGTGAATGTGTTATTTGTATGCGGCTTGTAGGGTGGTCGTGCCGTCTCACTGCAGCGTTAAATGTGCTATTATCATCAGGCTACTACAGCATGTGATGTGAAAAGTTAATTACTATGTCACCCCACCATCACATCTGTCACTGGGCACAGAGCCAACAGGATTGCGTGAGTCTATAATTGTTCTAGCTCCATATGTCAACTTACAATCTATTACTTTGTTGACATAAATAAATATAATAATTTTAACCAAAATATGACCGAGGCATTCAGGGAGTACCTATCTTTTAGCACAATGTTTACATACGGTACCTTTATAGTGTTTATTTTGAATTTGTGCAACAAAAAAAAAAAACTATTTCCTGTGCTGGGATTATCCTTTTAATAAACAACAATAATAATGATGTTTCCAGTTAGGTAATCAAAAGTTAAAAATGGTAATAAAGTAAATACAGTATTTCCAAACTTAGTCTGCTTAATTAAAACCTTGAATGTCTATTGTAAAGTTATGTAAAGGCTATATCAAAGAACGGTTGTTCTGATGTCAATCTTAGCGTTTCCACATGGAAAGACATAATTTGGAAACCGAATTCACACAAGCGATTCATGTAACGCAGTGCAAAAACTAGGCTACATCTGCTAATTAATTATCTCATAGGACTGGAAATTAGATGGCCAAGGTTGTATTCTCTGATACATCAAAAGACAAGCTGCACAAAATCTAGATTTGCTTTAGCTTTACCATCTATGCTTAATTTCATGTTTTATTTTAATTAAAAAATTAAATATACCTCACCATGTAGCTTAAGCAAATCTGTTGTGAACTTTCCAACATTGTTTGGAAATCATATAGAATCTAGATCATATTGTGTGTGTGTGTGTGTGTATTTAATGAGGTAAAATACACTTGTTGGTGATAAATGATAAGGATAAAATATTTTAATGAGGATTGAGGCATACGGGAGCCACAAGGAACACCTGGCCCGGTAGAATATCCTACCTCCCTATTGAAACACTAGCACTGCAGTAGCGCCATACTGATAACAGCAATGCCATTCTAACTGACGCTGCACGTGTACTGCTACAGTGTAATAGTATTTGTCTTTCTGCAGACCTGCTGGACTCTCTTAAAGCAGAGTATGTCGCCCCCCTTGTACTCTGGCTCAGCCACGATGAGTGTCAAGAGAATGGAGGCTTGTTTGAGGTATGGAGGGAAACCACATCAGCCACACATTCGTGTTATACGCACTATATTTGTGTCACATTGAAGCTTGTTTACCTCTACTCACGCACATTTGTCTTTGTGCGCTCGTGACACCACTGTATTCATTACAGAAGCGTCGCTGTTTTCTGTGTGGTTTTATGTGTCTCTTCATGTTTTGTATTTGTCTTGATGTTTCTCAGGTTGGAGCAGGCTGGATTGGAAAATGTGAGTACTTTGCTTTTACTTAGGATATCTGATCTCATCAGTAGCCTCTGGTGTGTGTGTGTGTGTGGTATTCAACCCTCTGAAGTAACAGCGTGTGTGCGTGCATGTGTGTGCGTGCATGTCTGTGCGTGCCCAGTACGATGGGAGCGTTCTCAGGGCCGCATCATAAGGCACAAAAACCACAGCATGTCCCCAGAAGCCGTCAGGAACAATTGGGATGACATCTGTGACTTTACAGATGCTACAAAGCCTGCTAGCATACAAGGTGTGTAACACGGCCCCACGATACGATATCATCACGATACTCATGCCACGATACAATATTATCGTGATTTTAAACATATAAACATATTTAAACATATTCTGCAATGTATTACCTTTTCCAACTTCAAATTATGTCGACATCGGTTTGTTCATCTCACATAAATTGTATTGCTGCAAAATGTGATTGTCAAGCCGACTAACTGACATGAACATGTCATAAATATTGTATATACCAAGTTAAATTCTCATGTGCAATTTATTTAATGAAATTGCGATACTTGACGTGACGTCCGTGTATCTATACAGTATTGCCATGGGATAAGTCGCGATACTATGCTGTATCAATTTTTTTTCCCTCCACCCCTAGTAAGCAGAACATTAAGACATTCTGCTTTATAATTATAATGATATACTCCATAGTATATTGGGTCATCATCATCATCATCATCTCAGCTATTCATATTAAACACAAACACGTTCAGTACATTAGTTTGTGCTGTTAAAAAAAATAGTTATAAAGTTACACTTTATAAGTGTATATGATGATAGCCTTTGTAACATTTTCTATAGGAGTAGCAGCCCTGGTTGCATCATCTCCCTCCTATAAAGACAGTCAGATATAGAGAGGAAAGCCTGTGTGTGTGAGTTCAAGTGCACAGTGCTCTGTTGTAAACACTGCCTAAAGGTCACATACAGACATGATGGTGTCAAATGCTGGTCATTATTTCCCTCCGCCTCCTCCATCCCACACCTTGACCTCTGATGTGCATCCAGCGATGGTGTTGTTAGCATTAGCTGAATGGGGGTGGCTGTCCCACAGGGAGCTAGCTAGCCTCATTAGCATGGCTTTGTAGTGCCTCCTTGTTTGTAGCTTATTACCATGACTTGTTGCTGCTGGTGTTTCGTAACTGACAGCCACTGGGTGTAATTAGCGCAGCTGTGGTGTTCCTCTCTCCATTCCCTCTTGTTAGTGTTCTTTCTATGTTTGCTCTTGGTTTAGTCCCTGAGGAGTTCCTCGTTGTATTTAGGGTCTGCTCATTGTTAGGGAGACTTCAGGGCCTATAGGCGGAGCAAAGTAACAGTGGTGATTTGTGAATTGAATTGCCATTTAAAGGTAAAGTCAGCTATTGCAAGCTAAATGTAAGCTAATACACTTTTGTAAAATTCAACAAATATCTCCTCGCATTTCTCTGGCTTACCTTTCTGTGTGTGTGTTGAAAAAAGAATCATACACCTCTACACAGCAATGGCACCGTAAATAGGAACATAAACAACGTACCAACAAAGCTGTAGCACTACATTTGGCTTCATAATGCATTTTGATGTGTGAGCTGGCGGAGGACGGCGGAGCGATACTGTTTTGATTTGAGCTCGAAGTTAGCAAGAATGACTGACCCTGCTTTTCCAGAGCTGTACAAATGTAGTGTGAAGACAGAAAACTGAAATAACAGAATCCCTTACAAAATCATCTGTTAATAATGCATTGTTTTGGTTTTCACATGACACTGTCGGAATTACTGTATTCATGTGTCGTGTATCATCAAGTGTGTGTTGTTTAAATCCAATGAAATTCTGTGAGCATGCATTGTTTCAGTATCTCTGCAGTCAGGCATTTTTAGGTGTTTTCTGTGCGTACAAAGCTATTGCATGATGTCGACCGTCACACCCCCTCAATGTTCCCGGCCTGGCCTTCTATAGAATCTCTGCAGACATTGGTAGACGTGCTGTCGGCGGTGGATTCAGACGAAGGAGTGGCTGCCAATCCCGCCGCGTCCCCGTCAACTTCAGCCGGGCCCCCTGGGATCAACCCTGTGAGTAGAGTGCTGTCTGCGGAGCGTGGCTGCACTCGTTCTCCCCGAGCCCTCCGGAAGACATTAGCGCACACTGGGTTTGCATGTGCTTGTTGTCGAGCGCGCAGACTAACAAAGTCTCAATTCCCATGCGGTATGGCTCGAGATCCTCTTGCCCCTGGGCATATGCCTGCCGAAGCCTTTTCCGCTCGCTTTCCTTCCGCTTCTCGCCAATCATTGTTGGTAGTTTGTTTATTTCCCACATCCCCGGCATTCCGCTCATCCTCGTTTTGCACTCCTAATGCGTCTATCCACTGTCTGTCAGTGCCTGTCTGTCTCTCTCTAGATCACGCTTGCTCAGTCGCATGTCTGTCTGCCTGCTGGCGCTGCGATGCCGCCAGTGATTTGGAGGTGATCATGACTCCTACAGATATATAAACCTTTTCTGAAGGCATGCTGTCACCAACACTAGCAAATATAGGTCAAACCGTAGCTGCTTAATCACTCTGCACCGCGTCTTTCACAAAACAATAACAGCATATTTCATATCCTTTGCAGTTTCCTGTGTGTGTATATGTAAAATGGTAGAACACTTAATGAGTGCCAACTTAGATGTGTTTATAGAAGCCAGTGTACAAAACACAAATGATGACAACGGGACTGTGGCAGCTGGCTGGACAGGCGCCGTATTCACTTTGAAATCTCAGACTGTGACCTGCGTACAGCTCACAGTTGACTGAGTTGCTTAAAATAGCACGCAAGCATGTTCGTGCTTAGATAGGTACACGTAGCACTGTGCTTTTTCTCTACCCTGCAAGGAATGCGTCTTCATTTTGTAGTTATTTTATAGATCAACCATTTTTATTTCTGAAGTGTCCCCAGCGCCATACTGTAGCTAGGTGTTTACAGTTTACGCTGTGACTCACTGTTACGATACGCTTCTTTTCTGCAAACAACTGTGATTATTGCTATTATGCACATGGGAATCTTCAACCGTCACACTTTTTCATTGAATGTACAGTACATGGCTATGGAGAACATGATATTGTATATTTAAGCAATATCACATATCAGCACAGCTGTGATTTGGTTGTAGGTGCGAGGCCATAGGCTAATTATCCTAAAGCAGCTCTACATCTATGTACAATGTTAATTGTTACAGTATTATATATGTCTCAGCCTAAAGTTTTATATCTATGTATTTGCAATGTAAGATGCCCTTGAGTGTTTTGAAAGGCGTCCTAAATAAAATGTATTATTATTATTATTATTATTATTATTATTATTATTATTATCTGTTGGGCTACTGTAGAGTAATAGTGTGTGCTGCATGCTTCAGCTTCATATACAGAATAGAATCTTTTAATCTCAGAAGTGTTTTCTATTGTATTGTTCTGTCCATAATTGATCTACAATGTGCCTTTTTAAAAGAAAGGTAACTAAAACCTTTAGACTCTCTGTCCTTCTCTGTCCTGTCCTTGATGCTGTAGTTGGAGGCAGTGGGACAGAAACTTCCAGATACCACCTTCACTTTCTCCCACATACAGTGCATTCTCTATGCCTTGGGCGTGGGCATGTCCACCAAGGAGCCAGACCATCTCAGGTTTGTGTGTCTGGGTGTAGATGCCAAAGGCGAGACGAGCACAGCAGCTCGGCCTCCTGTCGTCTAATGTAACTGAATCTGAATCAAAGGACACCACATCTCAATAGATTTGTTTTGAAGGCTTTTCCTTTTTAGAGCACTAGAATCACTCGCGTGTACTGCAGTCACATTGGACTCTGTTTTAAGCAAGCGGGAACCTTCGGTGCTGAGAAATGAATACACCTCGGAAGTGCCAAACCTGCAGTTCATTGAATGGCCATGTGAGGCTTGCTAAAAAAGGGAGTCAATCCCAATATAGACTCAAAATATCTGACTTTTCAGCAAAAATAAATGTGTTTACAGCCTGGTTCAAAAATAGTTTTTTGCCTCCCTGTTCATGACAACTGTATAGGGGGTGGATTTTGTTATAACTCATCAATTAAAAATATATTAGCCATACATATGTATCCCATTATAATGAATAGGGGGGCTTTACAGACGGCCAGAGCCAGCACAGCGCGGTGTTCAAATCTGTTCTTGAGAAAAGCTATGTGTGACGGAGGGTTTGTCCATATATATAATATGTAGTCTATGATTTTAATATAGGTTCCTGTATGAAGGCCACCAAGACTTCAGCTGCCTTCCCACCTTTGGGGTCATTCCTTCCCAGGCGTCTCTGATGGAAGGAGGCCTGGCTTCAGTGCCTGGGCTCAACATAGATTTTACACAGGTACAGTACACACACACACACACACACACACACACACACACACACACACACACACACACACACACACAACCTCATACTGTGCTGTGTGGTATACTATGTCACTGGTACCTTTGTGTTTGAGCCCATGTGGTTTGCGCTAACAAGTCCTAAACAGATATTCAGAATACGTCCGTCCCTTATAAGGTCTTGATTTGTTCTCTCCCATCTTTGTCTGTGTTTAAAACTAGGTGTTGCACGGGGAGCAGTATCTGGAGCTTTATAAACCTCTGCCAACATCAGGTATGACCTCAGTGCTAAGTTCATACTGACTTTTCTACAGACAGCACAGCAACAGGTCTACTCAGCTTTAATTTTGATGATCCAAAATGTATATTTCTGTAGTCGAGCTTTGTCCAGGGGGTAATAACGTCTGTCAGAATGTGTGTTTGTTTTGGACCGATTTATTTGTAAAGCCACTGTGAATATAATATGCATGACAATCGAATTATTCTCAACAGTATGCCCATACTGAAGATGCTATAGCTTACTGTAGGAGTAGCACAGACACTAAGGGTTCTATTTAACTATTTAAGCACACAGTCTAAGTGTATTTAGTGCGTGTCCAAATCCACTTTTGCTAGTTTCATGGCGGAAAAAAACGGTCACAGCATGGTTCGAAAGGGTAGTATTGTTCATGGGTGTGTTTTGGGTGTAACCAATTCGTTGTTATTCTGTCTCTCACTGTTCAAATAAATCTACCAAAATTATAGACTGATCAATTATTTGTCAGTGGGCAAACTTACAACATCAGCAGTAATTTCTTCCCTCACTGTATGCTGCAAGTTCAAGTGATGATAGTAAATGTTATCTGTACTGTAAGTTCAAGTGATGATAGTGAATGCTGAATTGGTTCAACTGTCTTCCAGGTAGGCTGACCTCCCAGGCCACTATAGCAGATGTACTGGACAAAGGATCTGGAGCTGTCATCCTGTTAGATGGTGAGTTTTGAAGCCACCGGGTGTAATATATAATTTATTTTTGTCATCATTTAACATTTGCTCCCTTAAAAGTTCCATACTTGAATGACTGAATTAATGAAAGGTTGTTCACATTGTGCCTCTGCAGGCATTGAAGGAGAAGATAGAGAATAGTTAATATTTCTGCCTGACATTCCCATAGAGAAGGACAATATTAGGAAACCTCTCTGATCTATAATTGAACAGACCTAAAACAAATAACAGGGGACCTTTAATTCCCCAAGTTTCCACCAAGGGGACTTTAATGTAATATCTTGATATACTCTAAACTAGTCACTTGATTATATTCTTAAATTAAGAGCAAAGACATTTCTGTGTCATGCAGGACATACTTATAATATTGTCTGACAGAAGTAACTTTGTTTATTTTTATGCATGTTTATATTTTTAAAAGATATAATGAAATCAGTTAACCTGGAAGTAATGAAGGACCTGTGGTTGACTCTCTGTGACAGCTATTAATTGTCCTTCCAAAGCCATTGTTTAAGAGAATTTCTGTAAAATAAAAAGTATTAATTATGAATTATCTTTGGGGGTGTGTATAATGTTTTATTTTTGTTATTTCTACGGTGTATATAGCGCTAAAATATACTTTGTATCTACGTTGGTAAAGTACACTTAAGCTCTGTAAGCTTTGCTTATATTATTCACCTAGTTTTACATCATGTCATGACAAAATGCGTCAACAATGTGTACAAATGTTGAAATGCATGACAACAAGGCTTATTCAAGTATAAGTACTCTTGGCACCATCTCAGCCTACTTTAGTGCACCTTGGTAAATGAACATGTTTTAATTTGTTGACAGTGAATACCTACAATGGCAAGGAGCTGCTGTGCTACAACCAGTATTCTGTGTTTGTGGTTGGAGCTGGGGGCTTTGGTGGGAAGAGAGCTTCTGAGAAAGCCAAGGTATTTAGTCTAGATCTCTTTCAAACGTGCTTAGTATCTCAATCTATTTTCAGTGAACCAAAGTTATGTTTTGTAACCTCAACCTTCTACTTGTATAATACACATAACCATAATGATGTGAATATAATATTTTCTTTTCCCCTTCAGGCACTGATTCCTCCTCCCAATAGGACACCAGATGCTGTGGTTGACGATTCTACCACCATAGACCAAGTGAGTATGTGTGGGAGTGTATAATAAATTAAATAAAGAGTAACTTGTACATTGAATACTTTGTATATCTAAGTGCAACAAGGTAAAAAAAAACAAAACAACGCAGATGTTCTCCAATGCATTGCAGTTGCAGTTAAATTACAATATTTCTCAAAGAAAGATAGGTAACTATATGATACAGCTAAACTATTATATTAAAATCCCTTAAGTGATGTAAATGAACTGTATTACTTCAAAGACTATGTATTATATAGTTATTTTAGATACCTCCTCTATGGTCTTCATTCTAATGTAATTCTCTCCCAAACCTGTCTTTGTAAATGTCAAGGGCTTCTAAATAAGATATAAAGCTGAGCAATGTTTATTTCTTCTGCTGTTATAGGCAGCTTTGTATCGTCTAAGCGGGGACTGGAACCCTCTTCATATAGACCCCAGCTTTGCTGCCATGGGAGGTGAGAAATGCATACAATATTAACACTAACTTGACCCTGTAGCGTATAGGAGCTATCATTATGATATTTCACTTTAGAATGTCCTTTTTGTGCAGGGTATTTCCATGCATGAACAGAATTAACAAAGGACTACTATTTTCAGCAAAAATTACATATGCATTTGGATGTAAACTGAATCCACAAAGGACTTGGGCCATCCGTTCACACACCCAAGTGCACACATCCAGTGCGGTACACTTTAAGAGATGCATAAACTCTGCCTGCCCCGTGTAGCCAAAATGAACCACTCTCATGTTTGCAGGATATAAGAATTTATTAGACTTTATCGGGATTAAAACACCTCAAGAGCCGGAGTATTCTCATGAGTGACATAATGTAATTGATTTATTGCGTTATTTATTGGTCTGCATCTTTCCAGTTGACTTACCTGTGATCCCCTACAAAAAAGATTAAATAGTATACTATCTGAAAACTAAGCACCAAACATCTTAAGATGCAAGTATGTTTATTGCATCATAGCACATTTTTGTTCAAGTGATTCCAGCTTTATTGCTGTTTTAAGTTTAAAGCATATTTGCATGATGATAATTTTGTGCACTGCAATTATTATGGACAGGACAATTGTGAAATAAAATTTTCATATCATCCCATGCCTAGCCACAGGACAATTACTAAAAGGTTCCTTGGACTCAGACAGTGATATTTGTCTTTTATTATTATTCTCAGGTTTCAAGACTCCCATCCTCCACGGGCTTTGTTCATTTGGTTTTGCTGTCAGACACGTTCTGAAGCAGTTTGCAAACAATGACCCTTCCAGATTCAAGGCTATCAAGGTGAGATTCCTATGTATTAAGTTAAGATGGCTTCATACCATTTGACGGTGGATTAAATATTACCAGTGCATATGCAGTTTCAGATTGTAGTTTTCAACAGGCTTGCAGAATGTGCATTACCATTCGTTAAACTGATGTGTGGAGAAAATCAAAACTATACATTTCTGTGCGCATACCACATATGCAGCCAGTGTAAACAAGCTAATTTACTAACATGTAGGGAAATGGTAGTTGATTACACTCTGAAGATTCTGCGACGGTTCTGAGACTGTTCCCAGCAATGAGCATTAAGCTGCTCTAACTGATATCATGACAACTAGTTTCCAGCCTGCTTGCTCACATGCTATGTCCCTATAGTACTGCATGTTTACCGGTTTTGCATGTTTACAAGGCAACTGCTGGTTTATATTTGGTAAGCTGATGGACTGCTGCATATTGCGTAGGAGCAAAGCCTTGGTCTGCTTTGATAACACAGGAGCTAAACTACTAATCTACTATCTACTAATAGCTGCTGGTCCTAATAGAGAGAAATATATGTGAAACTGATTTAAAATGTAAATTTCAATAAGCTTTAAAACCCTAAATTCTGGGTTCGCTCTGAAATACACTTGTGCATTTATTAAAGTTATCTGTAGATTTTAAAAAGTAAATTAATAATACATCTTTTAGTTATTATTTTCTTTAATTCAAGCTAACAGTCATTACGTTAATGTATACACTGAAATAATGATATTAATTACACCACTAATCCTTTCTTCCACAGGTTCGCTTTGTGAAGCCTGTAGTTCCAGGACAGTCCCTACAGACAGAGATGTGGAAGGAAGGCAACAGGATTCACATCCAGTGCAAAGTCTGTCCAGATAACTGCTCTACATTGTTCTAGTCATAAAGACTTAACAATCTAAGCGCAATGGTCTAAAGCGCAAGGCACAAGCTGCATTTATGGCGTGTTCAAATCCACTTTTGCCATTTTAATGGCAGATAAATGGGCAGTGCGCAAGGTTAAAAAGGGTTGGACTTTCTTCATTACTCATGCGCGTGTTTTGGGAGTAACATACGATTAACTAATCCGAGTGTCAGCTCCCATTCCCTTTAGAAATCCAGGCGCTATTGCACCATGAGGGATAGCTATTATACCGGGTTTGTGAAAGTGCTGGAGAAGACCATCTAGGCAACAGCGAGATTCTGCCAAGATCCATAAAATAATAATTCCATAATTCCTTTGCATGTTTGTGCGCTCCTGTGCGTCTTGTGTGTGTAACAAGCAGAGTATACACTCCTTCTGCACCCGCCATAGGCAATACTGTATTGATAATGCGCGGCGCGTTGACTTTAGACCAGGTTTTTGCTGGTCACGTTCCGCTGCCTCAAGATACAGTAGCAGTGCCCCTAGACCACACCTCATGTTTAGACCACTGGCGCTCAAATGGGCGCAAGTGCATTTGCAATGTTAACAACCTGAGCGCTGGACGGGAAAATGACAACTGCGTTGGTCTGAAACTAGCAAAGTGACTTGCGTTCCCACGGCACAATGTGGGAACGCAAGTGTCTTTGCTAGTCTAGCATTGCACGGCATTGTGCCGATTGTAAGATGGGGCCATTATAGTTTTTGTGAAGTCAGATTGAGGGATGAATTCATAATATAACATGTTATCCAGTCAGTTTTATGCTAGTCAGTTCTATGCTATGGTAAGATACACTTCAAGATCTTTTTGCTCAACCATCCAGGTGAGGGAAACTGATGCAATGGTTTTATCCGGGGCCTATGTGGATCTCCATGGAACACCAGAGACTTCGCCACAAAACCATCCTCAAGTATATATAATTTCGCCTTTCTTCTCCCTTAAAGGTAGAGTCAGCGATTGTAAGCTAAGCTAAATGCCTGTATACCTTTGTCAAATTCAGTGAATGTCTGAGGGGGTCACTATGGCAGTGAAGGGAGAGGTGTTTTTGTTTAGATTGAATTCAGATACCAATTAACATAATGCAACATCGCTGACTTCACCTTTAAATCTCTTTTCATACTGTGATCTTTCTGCCAGTGATTTTAACCCTTTGTAGTGTAACATGTACCTGCCTCTCTGAAGGGTGGGGGCTTTCAGAGCGAGCTGGTGTTTGCAGAGATTGGTCGTCGTATTAAAGACTTGGGATCAGAGCTGGTCAAGAAGGTCAATGCCATATTTAGCTGGGAGATCACAGAAGACGGCAAGACCGCTGCTCTCTGGAGTAAGTCTAATGGGGACAATGCAAATACAGCATATTTTCTCTAAATGTAATAAGTTAACACACTTTAAAATATTGCAATGACATGGCAATATCTTTGCAATCTCGGAACCCATCTGCTAAATTGTCTTGACAACTATTTACAACTGGCCAGGGACAATATTTGTGTAGTTCCAATAACGGAGATCCAGCGCCAAGACTTGGCTAGCATCTGCTAGTATTATTTGTTTACATTCCAATTAACTATTTGAGCTCATCTAATCTCTTATGGCTTCCAATACCAAAATCTTGTGCCGTTGCCTAACGATTCTGCATTCATATGCGGATATGCTTATAGATTAACATCTCACCCAAATGGGGATGTAGTAGGTTATGTATTGCTTATGATCCTGTAATTGCAGTACTAAATTAAAGCTTGATAGGTTTCTTTTATTCATTTTTTTTATTCTCCATTTATGTCACTTTTCTTCACTAGCCATTGATCTGAAGAGCGGCTCTGGTGCCTTGCATAAAGGTCCTTACAGTGGGAAGGCAGATGTGACCTTTACTGTGTCAGATAAAGACTTCATGGAGGTGGTCCAAGGAAAACTCAACCCTCAGAAGGTAAATAACAGGCAAATCTCAAAATCAATAAACATTTTATGCTCACAAGAACTTTAATTTTATTCTTGTGCTATATTGCATTATCTGTAATTGTTCATTTAGGCAATTTAAAATATGTAAGAAGCAGTCTAACTAGTGTCGGAGTACAGGATGCTGGTAAAGGTTTCAAAGGGAGTAAGCAGTGGCACAGACAGCCTCTCAGAGGATTTTCTAAATTAAGGGAAATGTCTTGAAAATAGTGAAAACTAGGTTTAGAGTCAATATCACATAGCGCTGTGCCCATTAATTAGAGGGAAAATAAAGATCTCTCTCAAGCAATTGATTTATCTAATTTCTTGTCCTGTCAGATAAAAAATGTAAGGTAATCATACCTCAAACCTTATCCAGAAAGCCTGCTGCTCTCGTAATCAATTGCTGCTGCTTGTTATGTCTGTCACACCAAGCGGGCATCACAAGGCACAGAATACCGCAATTGCTTGGTCTTGATCTGAGGACACTCTGTATGCACACTATCGACAGAGCATTACCTATATGTGATGGTGAAGACACCCCAAGCAGGGGTTTCTTTATTCTCTTCACCATGGAAAGATTAAAGTATTTATTTATACAAGGCATCAACATGACCACAATGTATTTATGCAGTTGAATATCATTCACTTATTAACCCCTTCCAATGTCATTGTGAACTAGTTTTCAACAAGGATTGCCTCTACACAAATGATTGCTCACATCCACTTAAGTAACCTAACTGACTATGGCCAGAAATGTAAAGCTTCTGGAATTTGAAAATGCTTTTTGCTTCTGCTGCCAAAAGGTCCAATTGTAATCCAATGCAGCTGGGTTACTTTTGCTTTTTTTTAAATGTTATTGCAAGGCATTTTGTTTGTATTTTACTTGAGGGCAGGATATTCTAGTGGTCCCACCAGGAAGGCTATGGTTTTGAGCCCCAGAGCTGTCCTACCTATATGCACCATTGAGCAAGATGTAAGGATGCTTATAGCATACTGTACCCGCTCCTTGTAATTGTAAGAAAGCATCTGTTCAATTCTAACTGAATTATAGTTACCTTACTTGCTGTCTTACCAGTGTTTTTGTTTTTCCTGCCAGGCATTCTTTGCTGGTAAACTGAAGGCTAGAGGAAACATCATGATGAGTCAGAAACTGGAGATAATCCTCAAAGATTATGCCAAGCTGTGAGCTCAGTGACCAGCAAACCAATTTACCAATTGGAGAGGTTATCTTGAGTCTGAAATGGCATTCGTTATTCAGACCTGAATCAGAACGTCCGCGCTGATGTCCAAACTTCTGGGAATCTGTAAAGATTCTCTCATTAGGTGAATCAGTGTTGTAATTAAATAAACAAAGATGCTACATTAAGGTCATGCTACAATGTTTTGACATAGATGGTTTTCCACTAACAAGCGTCTTAATTAATATTCAGTTCTGATGTCCTTATTCCCAACATTTCTGTTCACATGCTGCATGTATGTAGTTAGTGCTAGTGATCCAAAAGACTAAGACATTAATTGATTTAATGCTAATTCAATTTTAAAAATGTACCTTTTATGTAAGCTTTGAGTGTAGCAAAGATGAAAAGCAAGTTCAGATAATGTTTTGCTGATCCTGGCATTGTCCAGATTTACAGTAGGCCTTAAAGGCAATAACAAGAGACCCTATGTAAGGACTTTGATCATAAAACCTTATACTGTAATCATGGAGCCACATGGTAATGTACAGTTTATTAGTCATTAAAATGATTGCAATGTCAACCAATAGTATGTATAATACTGCAATGTTCATAACATTTACAATGTGTGACAAAGTTAATATCTTTGCACCCAAAATTGTATTTACAGTAATGCACCTTAAAGTTTGGTCGTAACACCATACTACTTGCTTTTTAATGGGGTCTAGTAAGGCGTGTGAGATTAACTTTGTAATGCAATTGTCAAGATTTCATGACAATGTCTTTCTGTTTTGTTTTGAGGTGTTGCTGCCACTGATGAATGTCTCAGACCTGTGGCTTTAAAGAGGAATAAAAACTAACTGCCTGTGCCTCTTTCCCCACAAAGAAAACATGCTGCAAAGTTACATTAAGGCTTTTATTACTGCCTTACATTTGATGTATTTAATACAATACAAAGTGCACATCTTCACTATAAAAGTTGAATTATCAGCGTAAATTCACATTTGGGAGATTGAAAAGGCAGAAAAATAAAGCAGACAAGAATGAAAATCTACAGAATTAGTTTTGTAATTTCATGAAATTACTATATTGTGGCATATTTATATACTGTAGGCTATCCTATAGTTAAATCTAACTAAAAATAAGCTTTGATAACAGGTTTATTCTTTACTTTGACTTTAAAATGTGTGTAAAATCCCACAATCTTAAGGTGTTTCCAGTCTGAGTGGGATGTGGGGGGAAGTAACACCATGAAATACATTTTCTTTATGATCCAAAAATCTCATTTAAATTCCTAGATATACACACTTCTGTCTTTGTACACATTTGTCTTCATTGAGCAGGTTGAGTCATGAGCTTTAGATTAGATACCGCTAGTCGTGTTATGTCTCTTAGAATATGGACCTTTGGATACAGGCATGTGCTCCACCGATTATCTACACATCTTCACAATAGTTTATTTTAAAGCAAACATACACGTATGTCTCTAGCAGCACGGCAACAATGAATGGGCGATTTGACTAATGGACTTAATATATTATTTCAGACAATATGGTAGGCTACACTCAAACCCTTCATTATACGGAAGACCGAATATGCGCGCACACATACGTATATTTAACCAGGCAGATGTTTTAATACCAAGAGGGACCTGGACCTAGCTTATCTATATACTGCATTGTCTAATACTCACAACTAGAGATAACAAATAACTACATAAAGGCAGTTCTCCATCATGGTCTATTTCGAACTGGGTTGAGACAGAGAAGTGCATAATTGTTAGAATAAATTATCATTCCATTTAAAATGACCCTTCACAAAGTTTCATGTAGGCTACCTCTTATATATGGATTATGCATGGTATCATAATAAAAGGCCTTGTCTTTAAATTAAAGCTAATTTGTGCACCTTAATATATCATCCATAATCATCATATATTAAGGACACTTTACCAAGACCATATAAACATTGTACATACTATATATTATTAAGTGTGCTCAACTAGCCTTGTGAAAACACACTATCTTGACACTGCTTCACTAATATGTGCAAATAGACTGAAAAAGGGTGCATTCAGCCAAAGTTAAAGTGCAGAATTCCACTAGAATGACGACTCGAGCTGTAAATCATATATTCATGAGGAAATCATACCTTAACTGATTACCAAAATTACTTCATCTGTATAAAACCCACAAACAAGGCTCAGTTTCTTCTGATTAGGATGCTCCAAACAAGAGCATCAGCTAAAATGTGCCTGAAATGCAACAGATATAAAACTGAACAGCTATTTTTCCTAAAATGCAGGGAGAAACCCCTGCACACAACACTGTCAAATCAATGACGCACACTAAGAAGCCTTGTGATTGGATAGAATGTGCTGTACTAGTTCAACTGGCCTTATTGCATTGTGCTAAATGGGAACAACACTAAATATGATCCCCCGTAGGAACACCCAGCAGCACAAACTAGACTGGTTATAGGGTTCGGTCTTTAGTACCAATACTTTATAGATTACATCAAAACATAAAGCTGTATGGTACATATGATGACAGCAGTTCTAGATTATTCCATCTGCCAAGGTGAAACACTACATGATTGTCCACTCTACTACAATGCGGCGATACTGTGTGATATTACGCAATGCTGTGGTCTCGTTGTCTCCTTCCTCTTCTCATTTCCTGCAGGTCGTGTTCAGGGTTGTGTTGGGACAGATCCCCGGCTGGATCGGTGTCTGTGAAAGAGAGCGTGCTTTGATTCCTTCTGTCAGGGTGTTCACAGAGAACATGGCCGTGTTCCATGCCCTGCACCAGCCTCACAAGCCCGCACTAAACCTGCGGTGGGCTGGCTGGAGAACTAAAACTGAACGCTGCGTTAACAAAGTGCGACAGCCCCGCTGCCTGTGCCCAAACATTAGATGATCACGGCCCATTGAACCTCTCTCCCCAATTAGAGGTTGTTCTGCAGATGTGGTGGATGACAAATTGGCTATACACGTACTAGAACATCATTGCACCAACGGACGGGCGATCTCGGTCGACCAGTGCTTCAATAAGTGACGGGATCATTAAGCATTGATACCCCTGGCAGCTCTGTGTTATCACACAGAGCACTTCACAGTATTTTAACAAATCATCTCTGACCCAAAAACTCGTCAGCATTAGTTTCTTTTTTTTATATGATGAACTTGACGTCGTTCTTGAGGTTGCCATGGTGACCGTTGTTGCCGACAACACTGTAACGGTCCGGGAGGATCCTCATCTTCATGGTCCCGTCGGCGCCGCAGGAGAAGAGGTGACTGGCTGGCCCCACCTCGATCTGCATGACGCCCGTGCCCAGGTTCCTGAACAGTGATTGGCGGGCGTGCTCGTTGGGGAAGGTGTGCAGCAGACACTGGGTGGACACGCTCCACACCTGGGGGAAGAGACGGCAGCTTCACACCACGTCACAGTCGTGTTGAGCTAGCCTTTAAAAGGCTGGGACACCTTGCTGGCCAAAGGCCCATTGCAAGCTACGCCCTCACCTGCGGATAGGGCGTAACATGGGCGTCAGCCTAAGGCGTAGAGTACGCTGTAGGCTGACGCCCACCTCTCCAAAGATGTAACTACCAGTCCGTCCGTCCTGTAACTGCGCCAAGACCCGCCTCATTGACAGGAGAGGTATTTTGATTGACATGCACGTGTCGGACTTCAAACTTAAACTGAGGAATTCACTGAAAACATAAGTCTGGCTGTGTGCAGGTCTACTGCCTAAACTCAACAGAAAAACATTAGTAAATAAAGCGCTGCACTAGCTAGCGTCATGACTAAATTGCATATAGTCATGTGAATGTCAATGCTAACAGCCAATGATAATCTACTACACCTCCTGATAGTGCTGACATGCTTATATGGGCCTATGTACAGTATCAGATGTTATATCTGTCTTATATGATGTAGTGCTGGTTTTTATTATTTAAGACTGACTGGACGTCATTAGCATTGGGAGAATACACAGTGAGAGACACCATTATCTTTGCTAAGTGTGCTTAACATACTGTATTCAGACAGCACTATCAACATACTGTAACGGGTGTCACCAGTAGAGTTGACGCTTGACGAGTCTGAAGTGGACTCTGGAAGATAGTGTTTGTTTTCAAATTAATCCATAGTAAGTAAACGGCTCATGTCAAGAAGTGGCCAGTCTCATTTAACATGCTGTTTCTATGCCAACTGTTAATAAATGGAGCCCCATCCCAAACATGTGCTCGGGGGGGCGGGGGACGCACCCTAATGCTGCCCTCGGCGGAGCCGCTGATGAAGCAGCCCTCGGTGGGGTCCACGGTCAGGGCTTTCACCGGGGAGTCGTGGGCCTGGAAGCTCTGGCGCTGCTTCCGGCGAGGCAGCTCCAGGACGCTGATCCAACCCTTCCTGCCGCCTGTGATCAGCAGCTGCTGCCTGGGGGCCAGGCACAGCACCGTGGCACCAGACTCATGGCAGCAGAAGGCTGGGGGGGTGAAGGAGAGAGAGAGGAGACAAACGGGATAAATGAGGGGATAAATGGGTGGAGAAAATGGATGGAGGACGGTAAGTATTAGAGGAGATGGGCAGAAAAGCAGTTTGGGGGGGTGGGGGGTGGGGGGGGGGGTGGATGTGGGGACAGAGAATGGTAGGATAAAAGAAGCAATAAAGGGAAGGAGGAAATGAGGAGATGAGGAGGAAATGAGGGTATGCATGTGGGCAGAGGAAAAGGACGACGACATCAATGCACAATGAGTTTATCAACAACGGTGTCAGAAGAGCCTCAAGTCAGGCCCTGTTGCTCTCACCGTGCACCAGGCTGTTCATAGGGGCGACCAGGGTATCCCACACACACACATTCCTGCGGAGAAGAACACCAGCGCGTTACTACATCTAGGCGGAGGGGCTGGAGGTTCCACTAGACGTCCTAGACATGGACACTTCACTACTATGTGAAAAGAGGGCACTTGTACCAAAAAGAATATCATTTAACAGAGAGCGTTCAACAGATGTTTGGAAGCATCACTCTATATGCCGACCAGAATGACACATCATCGTTCTGGATCCACAGATTTTACCATAATATCCCTCTTTATTTTCCTCTGGGGGCGTTAATGGGTATTTAGAGTAGAGTGCCCACAATGGTATTTTTGCAGCAAACTGTTTTGTGCTCCCTCTTGTTATTATTCCAGTGTCTTTCCTTGTACGGTACCTGTTGTCCGTGGAAAAGCCCGCAGTGGCGATGAGGGAGGAGGAGCCCACGAAGACGAAATCATTAGCAGTCTTGTTGTGGCACTGCAAGTTCTGGTGACAAGAGAAACACGTGTCCATATTTAATACACAGTGTCTTTGGGCGTCGTCAAATGCACTTTACCGATCAGGAGAGACAAAAGCAAAGGGATTACCAGGTAGGGCTTGGGAGCGCTTCCACTAGTGTTGGTCTGCCAGAGACTCAACCCTCCATCTGCATCTCCCACACCAAACTGCACACAAGACAGACAAACAGCACGTGGTGAAGAGACGTCTTCACCTTCATGGAGTCACATTCAGCCACTCACAGGCACCGTAAGCATATATTGACCCGGACTGAGAGAAGGGAACGTATTCCCACAGGAGAAACACCGTGAGCTTTATGTGACTGACGTCAAAGCGGCGCTTGCATAAGTCAAATCGGATGCTCTTCCTCCTACAGCCCATCTATCTGAAAACACATTCAGGTATTTTGCCCAGGACAGACTAATAAGCCATTACTAGCACAGTTGCTGCACCACCTGGGAAAACAGGTAGCTTTAGGCTCAGCCGTGCCAAATGTGTTGGAGAGCAGCACTGTACAAATACGCATAGTATCCTAACAGAATTCAGCTGCTACATAACACCAAGTATGACATATAGGTTAGTTCTGTAGTAAATCTTTCTAAATGCCACCCCCACCACCATAAACACAGTGCAGGTACTCTGAAGCAGCACTGTGACCTTGAGACACCGCTCAACAGTCTTGTGTGCTTGTGTACACATCTCAGTATTTCTGATGGCAGATTGTATTGCTTGTGATGAAAATGTTTACCGTGTGTGTGCGTGTGTTCATGTTACGCACTAGTGTGTGCGTGAGCATGTGTGTTCATGTTATGTTCCATTGTCTGTGTGAGCATGTGTCTTCATATTATGCATGTGTGCGTGAATGTTATGCTCCATTGTGTGTGTGTGCGTGTGTGCGTGTTACTTTGTTTCCCTGGTGGTTGAAGCGGATCCTGGTGACTCTAGAGGTACCAGGCCCCCTGAAGCAGATGATCTGCTGGGAGTGGCCCCACTCAAACATCCTGACGCTGCCGTCCTGGGCTCCGGTCAGGTCTGACAAACGACACAACACGGGTTCACACAGCTGCTCCCCTGGTGAGGCCATTCTGTCTACCTAGGGCTGGTCTAGCTCCTCTATCATGAACAGACTGGAAGGCAAGCTAACTACGAGTCTATCCCATACGCTTTAAGAATTAACAAGTTGGAGGACCATATATTTTGGGAAAGTGACTCAGTGCAAAACACACGGCATCACGCCGCTACCGTCAGACACCCGCAGAAGTGCAATGAGAGTCAACACAGCCACTCACAGTAAGGCAGCGTGGGATGGGAGGTCATCCTTCTCACGTTGTTGAGATTCCTCTTGATCAACTGGAGGAAGAAGCAGTTGGAGGATAGTTCAAGCTAAGCACAGCTAGTTTAGTATAAAGTAGAAATCACTCCTGCACTGCTCAGTAGGGCCCAGTTAAATAAAGCAATGTTATTTTAAACTGCGGCTGAACCCGATGTCCACGCAGGTTAAAAAATATCACGAAGCCATCCTTTAGCTCTGATTGGGCAGCTAGATTGGGTAAACTTGCACAGAAATATATGTAGCTCTGCACCTGACACATTAGAATGCAGACGGGAGGGCACTTGCCAGCCGCTCTGCTCATGAAGGGCAATGACAAAGTTGAATTAACAGATATGATTCACAATAACAGGTTATTGCTATTATCAGAACAAAATCAGGCAAAATCAATGCCAATTACAGAAGCTCCCCTTTCCATTCAGCGGTGTCAAAGTCATTTTAGACAAAAAAAGGTTAAAAGAAAATCCTGCCAATTGTAAAATTATTAAATAACCTTCAGTTCAGTCCTGCAAGCACAAATGAAGCAAACTAAAAATAGCTAATGTCAGAACATCGGTGCTTTTGGCCAACCGGGCCCAGACAGATATTATTTATTAAAAAACCTTTTTACACTTTTATTTGTTCTGGCTTTGAGAGCTAAAATGGTGTGTGTGGACCGTTGAGACCACATCAGTTGATTGAATAGCACCAGACAAAGTTCAATGAATCCTGACGATGAAGGTTTATATTAATGGGAGGTGATTATGATAAGAGTATGCTAAAGAAGCTCAGTATAGGTCGTGGTGAAACAGCAGTTGCTTCAAGGGAGATGGGAGAGGGAGACAAAGACTCACCACAGACGCTCCCCTGCCCGTCTGGAGGCTTCCTAACCAGGGCATGTTGATGGGTGTGCCCAGGCTGCTGTGGGTGTAGGGCGTCGTACCATGGAGGGTCTCGTGGAAGTCGTCTCGCGCGCGGACCACCAGGAAATCATCACTACCGACACCAGATGAGGCAGGACGTGTGTGTTAGCGAGCCTTTCAGTGGCGGATTCATTCAGGAGGCATACGGTATCATTCCCCTTTTTACACATGTTGACACTGTCCCCTGAGAGACTGAGGCGTTACGAACATGGCTGTGACATGGCTTGGTAAAAATACCACAGTAACCTTCCAAACCATGTCTAAACAGCCCCGTTCAGCTTGCCTGCTCCTTTAATGCTAATGAGCCGCTGCTCACCCCGGCCCCTGTCCCACGGGGTGTGCCTACACAAGAATGGCTTTGCGCATCTGATACAGATATGCAATCATATCGTTTGAACCAGAAGACCTTTTCACACTGGAATAATCCGCCTTCAGTCCACCTCCGCGTTCTGTATAAAATATATGACGGAATGGAATCGACATCGTTGTTCCATCTCTCAGTCGGCACCGGAGGTAGTCACAGCACCAGAACAATATCTGTTCTACAGAGACAGCTGGCATAGCCAAACGGGTGTGATGTTATGATGAAGCTGGTCACCACAGCAATTCACAAGCACGGTAGTGTTTCATGAATGAAGGTTAAACTCCGATGTTTATGAGGCTGTCTGCAGCCACTTAGGGACAGGCTAACATGACATTGCCAGAAAAGGACTGGCGTGGTTACTTAACGTCACGACATGTACACCGCATACACATGACTATATAAAACAATCATGTTTATTCCTTACTGGGTTGTCATTTCAACCCAAGCGAGACAAACATGAGCTATGCCACAAGGTGGTTAGCGTCTGTCAACATCAACGAGCAATGCTCTTGTAACATTTAGCATTTCTAATCTGTTAACCGTTACTTATTGTTTTGTTAGTTATAGTTTTGCTTTTCAAAAAATAAAATACAAATATGATGATGGCGCATGTTCACAAAAGGTAGTTCTCACCCAGCCGTGGGTGAAGATACTGTATAGTCAGATGGGGGGGTGGTATAATTCTAATAAGTTTCCCTTGTGACATCCCAGGGGGAGAAAAACTTGAAGGGCTTGCTGAAACAAGTTTTCTCACATAGGCAGCGCAAAAGAAACTGTCTAGGTTGTCATATTTCAGGTTTTGTGGGCTGGTAGTCAGATACCCACATGTGGCACTGAACCACTGAAAAAGTTCAGTTTTCATACAGTAGCAGGCACATAAAAAAAAAAGACCAAAGATAAGAGGATAACAGGATGAGTGAGTGAAGATGCTTGCATATGATCGAATATGATCTTCTACTAAGAGACAGATGTACAGGGCCGGAGGTAAGTTCCTAACCCTGTGTGCATTTGTACAGTCACATGAATACAGACACACACACACACATACTGCCTCTGTCCAATGCTCCGCTCCATGCACACACACACACACACACACACACACACACACACAAACAAACGATATGGCATACGTGCAGATTTTCCAATCTACAAACACAGAAATCTGAGCCACAGCAGCCACAGCCGGCCTGCCTGTGTAGATTTACCCTTTGGCTTCAGGTTCAACATCATCATCGATCCACGTCAAAATCTGCGTGGCCAAGATGGATGACACGTCCAGCTCCTGAATGTCATGGGTGGACGCCATGACTAAACAATTACGATTGGCCTTAGAGCCAGACAGGGCAGCAGACAGAAACAGAAAGCACAAAAGATAAATTGTTTTAAGATTAGCCTGGATGGAGAGACAGAATGAAATAAAGTTAAATGGACCTCAACGTGTAACCCTTGTTTTTGCTGTCATATACCTGCCATTGCATTAAGCTGTGACAGCTCAATATTCCCATTCTCACTATTTGTACACATACACAGATCAGCCATAACATAATGACCACCTGCCTAATATTGTATAGGTCCCCCTTTTGCCGCCAAAACAGCCCTGACCCATCGAGGCATAGACTCCACTAGACCTCTGAAGTGTGCTGTGGTATCTGGCATCAAAACTTTCTTCAAGTCCTGTAAGTTGCGTGGTTGGGCCTCCATGGATCGGACATGCACGTCCAGCACATCCCACAGATGCTCGATTGCATTGAGATCTGGGGAATTTGGAGGCCAAGTCAACCCCTTGAACTCCTTGTTGTGTTCCTCAATCCATCCCTGAACCGTTTTGTGGCAGGGTGCATTATCCTGCTGAAAGAGGCCAATGCCATCACGGAATAGAGTTCCATGAAAGGGTGTACATGGTCTGCAACAATGCTTAGGTAGATGGTACGTGTCAAAGTAACATCCACATGAATGGCAGGACCCAAGGTTTCCCAGGAGAACATTGCCCAAAGCCTCACACTGCCTCATCCGGCTTGCCTTCTTCCCATAGTGCATCCTGGTGCCATGTGTTCTCCAGGTAAGCACACGCACTCGGCTATCCACGTGATGCCACAGACCACATTCTTCCATTGCTCAGTGGTCCAGTTCTGATGTTCACTTGCCCATTGTAGGAGCTTTCGGTAGTGGACAGGGGTCAGCATGGGCACCTTGACTGCAGCCCCATACGCAACAAACTGCGATGCACTGCGTGTTCTGACACCTTTCTATCAGAACCAGCATGAACTTTTATAGCAATTTGAGCTACAGTAGCTGGTCTGTTGGATCGGACCACACGGGCTAGCCTTCACTCCCCACGTGCATCAATGAGCCTTGGATGCCCATGACCCTGTCACCAATTCACCGCTTTTCCTTCCTTGAGCCACTTTTGATAGGTACTGACCACTGCAAACTGGAAACACCCAGGAAGAGCTGCAGTTTTGGAGATGCTCTGATCCAGTCGTCTATCCTTCACAATTAGACCCTGGTCAAAGTCACTCAGATCCTAACTCGAGTCCATTTTTCCTGCATCACCTTTGAGGGCAAAACTTGCTGCCTAATACTGTATATCCCAGCCACTGACAGGTGCCATGATAACGAGATTATCAGTGTTATTCACTTCACCTGTCAGTGGTCATAAAATGTTATGGTTGATCGGTGTACATCTTCCATCATGGCCAGGCTTCTACTGAGTTGTATGTCATGAGGCCAAAGTTCCAAACATGCCTTCATAAGACATCTGGATTAATGGATCTGAACTGATCCTTTAAACAGACTCCTCAGTGGAAGAGAAGTTTTTGTAAAGACACTGTTACAGGAAGGCCTTTGCATTTTAATATCTAGTCAAGTAGAGAGCTTTGTGCCAAGCAGCTGTACCTTGTTGATGGCGAAAGCTGTGATGATATCGGACTCTTTGTGGATGATGCGAGCCTTTCCACCAGGGTATCCCAGGTCTGCTTCACTCTGGGGGAGACAAACGCGCATACTGTAGAAAAGCACCTCGCCGTTTCACTGATCTGATGTATACAAACAGCACACACCGAGATAAAACGACAGGCCTGACCTCATGACACAGTGTGCTCTCTACGGAGCCAACGGCCTTGAACATACTGTACTGTAGCAGCTGGATGAATAAATAGAATGACTCAATGTGATAACTTCATCATGTAACAGCAGTTTCTGCAGATTATTAGTTTTTGTCTCTTTGGCTCACTGTGTGTGTGTGTGTGTGTGTGTGCGTGCACGCCTCTGGGATTAGGACAGGACACATGGCCACAAACGACCCCTCAGCATTGAGCACAAGCACATTGTACCATGGAAACCCCATGGGATGTATGCTTTAGCAGAATGGGCTCCACTACTGCATAATGCATGGAGAGGTTACATTCTGATGTAATTTCAACTGAAGGAGGCATCATTGGAGCAGGAGAATTAATTAAGTCTTCGTTGTGCTTATTCAAGGGGAAAATATCACGTTTGTCAGGTTACAAAGTCAAACTCATAAAAATCTAAATATGGTGGTTTGCCATTTTCAAGGCGCACGTAATCCTTGTGGGGGTACGGATTCACTGCGACAGTGTTGGGCTCATTAATCAGAAGCTAGTCAGCTTTGCAGCATGTCCTCTGAGAGACTGGGTTAATTAACATGGAGCCAAAGGGAGGAGCTCCAATATGGCAGCTTGGACATAGAGAAGAAGATTAGCAAGCACCTATGACTTTCTCATACAGCCCAAAGATTTATGTTTTGACTTGAGGATTATTCAGACACCTCAATGTTTAATTTCAATGAACACCGGCTGTATACTGTATGTGGCGTGTGTCTTAGGCGAACAAAACATTTAGACTCGACAACCTTTCCCAGCTCATATCTGTGCATTATTCAAAATGTCTGAAATAGCACCATGCAGCTGTGTTAGTCTTAAGAGCAATCAAACCCCCAATGTATCTGCCCACATCGACCACCATGGACGTCCATGTGACCAACAGAAGCTGTATCTGATTAAAAGAGCAGTACCTGATTGCTTCGCGTGTCCTCCATCCCTGAGCATTTCATATAGTCGCACTGGTCTTCGGCAGACTTTAGTTATTAGGGAAGCACCAAACACACAGGGCAGACACAGAAACAGACACACATGACAATAACCAGTGATGAGCCATGCAGTACCCACACGCACAGACTCAATTAATGGGCCACGGGCTTAATAACAACCTTATTTGACCCACAAGCACTGCAGTACAATTTGTGTCAGAGTATGTGGCTTGCATGCAAAAACTAAAAAGAACAGCCATGCAAACAAAGATTTAGGGATCATAGCAGCACCGTTTGCTTGGGGGGGTTAATATAAATACCGACTGTAACATTACAGAGGTATCACAAGGTTAAATGTGTTATTCAGAGACAACACTTTCATAGCGATTGCCCCTAGTTAGAGTCCACAAGATAGGCTGCTCATTCCACAGGACAGTGCAGGACGACGCCATGTACCTTGCTCTGGTCCCGTTTCTTAGTGAAGATGTTTCTTATGAAGGTGTCTTGGATTTCTCCCTGCTTAACCAGATACTGCCACAGACGCTTAACTGGCAGTGCCGAGTGGTGGCTCGACCTTGTGAATAGAGAGAATTATGTATTCATCAAACCCCACGTAATTATAGTTGCCATGGTTTTGTTAAGCAGACTTCCACTTTTATACTTTACAAGGAGTTGTGCCACTGGGGCTGATGGGTGCTTAAGGCAAGACACATCAAACACACACGTTGTTCAACCAAAACAAACAGAATTCCCAAAGGAGGAGCTATTCAGGTAAGAGTCAGACCCTTCAATCAAGAGAGAATATAAGGCTTTCATGACGTAAACAGCTCCCATTTCCCGTTATCACAAAATGTACAGAGCACAATGTATTCTCATTCGTGCCTATGCATGTGAAGCTACTGTAGCACAAAGCCTTCACCTAAAGCTTCAGACACACAGTACTGTAGCACTTCTGCATACACATATGGAGAATACAATATTGTGCATTTTGTACACTACTAAATACATACAGTGAACTAAAACAATTCTATAAACCATTACATCAAGTCCTACAGTTATTGCATTTAATTAAAGCATACCTCAAAAGTGTCAATTCACTGTGTCATTGTTGCATTCTATGACCACGGTCCTAGATTAAAAGCCTCTGGAAGGCAGTGTGTTCTGTGCACACCTGAATGGCGTGTTAGACGGCTCAAACAGGGCCTTGTGTCTGAGGAGGGCGGGGCCGGGGGTGGCGGTGTCGTTCTGGGTGTGGGTGGAGATGTACTTGGAAGGAGGGCCTCCAAAGATCTCCAGCCTCTTCTGCAGCACCTGTTGCCAGCGCTGCAGCGTTTTCAGCACCGCGTGGCACAGAGGAGAGCCAACAGGAAGATCTAGGCACAAACATTGTGCGCCCTTTCACTGACCGGTCCAAACCGCAGGTAACAAGCATCAGGTACACTAGGAAAAACAAACTGTTTTGTTTATTGGCTGAAACTAATACATTTTGTCTGGGAAGACATTTATCTGGGTTATCAGTTACAAACACAGCATAGCTAAATGACATATTGGTTACCATGATTAGTATGGTAAGCTGTTTTATTTATCATTATGCACATAAATGGACCATTTAAACACTTTTCCCTGGTTTTAAAGCTCAGTAGAAAAACACACTTAAAAAAAAAAGGAATGTCAGCTTCCATAAAATAACAACCAGTGGCATCTCATCATTACAGTTTGCCTTGCAACATACCAAACGGTAAACGCATGTAAATGCTGTTTACCTCGCCCTTTCAAAACAGAAATAGCATTTACGCTCATATCCTTGCGTTTTCAATTTATTATTTATTGTGTTGTACCATTGAATGAATGTCTGAGTGGGTTTATATGTGTTTTTTTTAACGTACTTAATTTCATTGTATTGAGTACAATGACAATAAAGATATTCTATTCTATTATATCTAGCCCGGTTCCCTTACAACAGGTTTCCTTTTTACAATCTGTTAGATTTCTTGTCCCCAACCTAAATTCGCAGACAGGTTGTGTACATAAACACACCACTGTACATGCATAATGTAAACATGGAGCACCAACTGACCCACCACCCAAACAAGATAGGTGGAGGGAAAACAAGCCCCCCCCCCCGCCTGCTTTAAAGCTGGGGGGTGCTTATTCCCCAGGCAGACAATGGGACATTCAACATTAACCCATTTACAACATGCTGCTACCTGGCTATTAAGCTAGCTACCTACCATGCCTAAAGATATTGCCATTTTGATTAATAGGTTTATTTCATAGATAATAAATAAATAAATAAATAAATCAGTACCTTGAATATGAACACAAAACAGAACCAATACAGACAAATTTAAGGGTTACGTGAGACAGTATGTACAGTACAGTGGAGAGACCAGACATGAACTATCCAGAGCGTACAGCCGAGACACTCACCGCAATACTTGAACTCCTACTATTCTAAATATTGAACGTTACTGTGTTCATATATACACTCCTTACCCAACAAGTCATGCCCTGCCATAGGGTAGAAGGACTTGAGGTTGGCCAGCACCAGTTGAACCATTGCTAGACGCATCAGAGACCAGCTGGAAGTAGAGAGACAGATGACAGACTTGAATATAGGGCGTACTATAAGGTCTCTTTGTGCAGACACTCACACTAACACCATTAGACCAGCACACAGCCTATCATTGGTGGATGGATGCATCCATTCAAAATGCCTTACGGCCAGCTGACTTTTCAAAGCACGGCTGACCCGTTCCTGAAATTAATCCCATGCTCGCGCCAATGTCAGTAATACATTCGACCCGCTGGGCCCTTTCCTATCAACACATCTCAGAGTAAAGTGCTGTCCATTGCTTGTGACTGGTAGAATTGACTCAAAACCTTGCTGCAACTAATTCTGTCGAGGTTCAACTTATTTAATTTTAAAGCGATTATGCACCACGTACCTATAGGAGTTGTGGTTGGAATGCTCTCGCAGCAGGGAGTTGGGGTCGAACATGTCGTCATAGTCCCCCTTGTCTTCATCCTCGGCCTGGCTGGCCTGGCTGGCCTGGCTCTCCTCCGAGTCGTACTCCACCCCGTCCACTAACGGAGGCAGGACCGGCTGCAGGACACACCACAAGGAGCTGGGGTTAGGAGCAGTACTCTGGCCACATTCACTAGGTGCAGCATGCAGAAGACTGCTCTGCCACTTCAAGTATTTAGTATTTAGATATTTGCTAATTCAAATAAAAATAGAAAAAGTAAAGGGAATGCCAGATGATTTGTGCTGAAGGCTTATATTTCTTTGAATAACGGAATACCAAACTATAGAGACGAATCTCAGATCAGACTACAGCACCTTTGAGCAACAAACTCCCAACACACTCAGTCCATTGGGACTGATTTAGAGAAAATCATGTTTTAGCTTTGTAGCCTTCTATTCAATGTCTATCATAGACTGAACATTGATCACATGCAACCGTGAGATGGAGTGAGTTTTGGCACAGTTTTATTTGGCAGATTATGGCAGTCCTTAAAAAGCATAAAATGGCACCCGTGACCACGACTCAAAATTGACCCAAATATGGACTGAGTGAGCTTCGGAAATGTGCTCCTCAATTTCAGTTTGCTAACCTCACAGAACTGCAGCACAAATATAAGGCAACATTTTGGGTTACCTTGGCAATGAAGTAGTCCCATATGCTCAGCTCTGGAGCCACAAAGCATTCTTTAAAGATGGACGCTTCCTGGTCCACTATTGGTCCATGCCTGGGACTGGCAGGACTGGCTGGGCTGGCTGGCCCCTCCCTGTTCCCATCTGGCTCCTCCCTGGAGCTGCTGCGTGACGAGCGCAGCCTGAAACGCCTGGGCTTCCTCTCCGTGGCCTCGCTGGCTGGACAGCCTGGAAGGCCACGGAGGCCAACTGGTTAGTCCTCATATTGTAACTTGCCCATTAAAGGTGTTCTACATGATATTTTAAACATTAAAGGCAGGGTTAGTCAATGCTGGAGAATGCTGGCTAACTTTGAGTTCAAATAAAAGGCAGGATTAATCAATGCTGGAGAACACTGGCTAACTTTGAGCTCAAATAAAAAGCAGGATTAGTCAATTCTGGAGAACGCTGGCTAACTTTGAGCTCAAATAAAAAGCAGGATTAGTCAATTCTGGAGAAGGCTGGCTAACTTTGAGCTCAAATAAAAGGCAGGGTTAGTCAATTCTGGAGAACGCTGAGATGCTTAGTGACATCTAGTCATATAGAAAGTCATATGAAACCACTTTAAGCAGACAAATGCACCTAAATATATAATGAGATATATAGGCCCATGTAGGGATCTCCATGTTCATCTTAGAGACTAGCACCAGCAGGCATATCCGGCTACCAATGTTTACATCATCTCAACAAAACTTTTCCCTGAGCATCTGAAGCCATGTAAAAATATTTATTTCCATAAGTTTACAATAGTTGCATCCAAGTTACATCAGGCAGAACGCGGCAGAGGAACAGGACCTGCACTACCACGTCTATAAAGAGTAGAAGAGGATGACTTCGCCTGCGCACTGGGTCAGGCACAAGCAGAGAGAACACACACCGACCTGGTAGGGGAGATTTAGCGGCACTGCTGGGTTTCTCCACCGCGGGACTCCTGGCCCCTCCGCCGAACACAGTCGCCCACAGCTTGCAGTTGAGGGGGTGGGCCACGATGTGGAACAGCTCGTTGCTGGAGTGGGTGGCCAGGCCGTGCACAAAGAGGCTGAGGAAGACCGCCGTCAGGATCTCGCAGAGCAGCACACCGAGGCCCGGTTGGCTGTCCTCGCCCATGGAGCTGAGCCGGCGAATCAGAGAGGCGATGCCTGTAGAGAAGACCGATTAGAAGAGAACCGAGATGGTCTCCAGAGGGTTGGGAGTCAAGGATAAAGGAAGGGATTTAGGGCCACAAACCAAGAAGCATGCGGATGGATGTTGCTGGAAGACGTAGGAAAGATGAAAGGAAAGAATACAGTGTGTACGTTTATTAGTGGTTGTGTCTACCAGATGTTTTGGGACAACTGGCGCAGAGTTGCAACCAGGGTTTAAAATCAACTAAATATGGGTGCATTTATGGGTAATGCCTTACAGACACCCGCCAACAGTGTTGGGTTATGCACTGTATACAACGCAATATCATCTTATGTATTTATTTATGTGTACTTCACATTCAAACACTTAGCATACAATACAGACAAATGAGTGGCCCGTATTAACTTAAATTTAAATTATTAAATGCAATACAAGTAACATGTTACTTTGAAAAGAAATGAATAATGTAACTACTGAGCAGTAAAAAGTAATATTAGTCATTTCAATATTATATTATAATTAATAATATTATATTATTATTATATATTATTACTTTAAATAAGAAACTTCTTCAACACTGCCAGCCAATCACGGTCAACTATGAGAGGGCGTTCGCTGGACATGGTAGGTCATTTTCAATAAGTCCTTATATTATTCCCTCAACACTACTTGGTGAATGCCACTCACCTGGCCACTGTGCAGGAGAGGTATTGGGAAACACACTCTCCTCCGTGCTAGCAATCCTCACTGGCTGCTTCTGAGACAGCAACACACTTTGGTACACAATCCCTGTGAACTGGTTCACATGGCTACGGGAGACAAAAACACACACACACACAGTTTGACAGTGGAAATGAAAATATCTAGATGAAACATAAAATACTGTACTAAAACCTAGAAACTTGAAATAGAGTAATGTGAAAAATATATGTCAAACTGAATGAATTCTGTGACATTTGTTCAAAGAAACAGAAAGCAGCACTTTAAAGCTGGTTGGTGCCAGGATAAAAAAAACAACTAATAGCAGGATAGTATAGCTACTACAGCTATTTATTACATGATGCTGTGTGGTGGTGCTGGGGATAAACAGCTTTGAATGTGAGACGCTCAAACTGTATTTCCACATCAAAAGAGCTTTTCAACATACAGTGCACACAGCAACTTGGTCGGAGAGGAAAAGGTTAACAGCAAATTGCAGTGAATATTCCCCCAGATTCCATTACATTGCTTTTCAACATACAATAAGGCCGCGTTCAGATGTAACTTCTTTTTGGAAGCTGTCGGCCTCTATTCTTACAATATAACCCTATGGAGCGGACCGTGTTAAAGTGTAAAAGTGCCAAGGGGGCTGAACTTAAACGCTGCCGCAGGCGCTTTTTCCAGCAGCTCTGGGCTTCTTTTTCAGTTGAAAAAAGTTCAGCTTCTCAGAGGAAAGCGCCCTACATCATCTGCTTTTTGGACAGTTGACCAATCACAAGTGCGTAGTGAGACCTGGTGTTTCCCATAAATACAGTAACAACCTTGTCAGCTGCATTTGATTCAACATGAAAAAAGCCCAGGCCAGTACTTTTAATTTAAAAAAAAAGAAGTTACCATCTGAACACGGCCTAAGTCACCCTTTATTAAGCTTATGTCAAGAACCAATTGCCTCTGCATGAGGTCACGAGGAACATAATTCCCACAGCAGTACACGTGCATAGGTGTTTCCTTTGCTTGTGTCACATTGAATTGATACATTCATGGCATGTGCTCTCTCCGTGGACACCCAAGGAGCAAGGGCAGCCCTCCAGTGCTTTATGGACATAGACTTGCCAAGTCATGTGAACACATGGAAAGAGCAGTCCTGTACATGGATCACCATGCTGTCAACTCTGCTAAAACGTTCAAGCCCAGCAGCCTAAATAATGATCTATAGGACTCGCAAAAGAAAGGCTTTGCCTCTCCGGTCCTGACCTTCCAGTGGCCCTAAGTGAAAATGTGCTTTCTACCTGACCCGTGAGACATGCAAAACATCTTTCCATTGCCACGCAGTCATGCCTGAAACCCAGGCATGTTCCACTACAACACTGTTTTAAGACAGTTTGCTCCATATGTTGGTCTAAGAATAAATAGACTTACAGAACAGAAACAATAGTAATTGAATATAATATTTTTGTATAGAATCTTAACATGGCTCTTAACAGGCTTGTGGCCAATTCAGTGGTCTGGCCACTGACCGCTAACATGGACCAGTGGTTACTACCTGAATCTAGGTCCAGACAAGTTAGTGAGTGCTCTGAGAAGTGGTTCTAATCAACCTTCTCCCTTCTTTGGCAATGTTGGCATTGGCTGAATAAATGTCAGATCATAATCCTTTCTCTTTTAGACAATATGCCTATATATAGATGGAGAGTATTACTATAACCACACAAGCTGCAAGACATAAATACTTAGACATGTGTATGAATATTGTCCAGTATGCCCAGCTAATAAACATCTGAAATGTAATATTTAATAAATAGTCAATATCAATCCATTGCTTTCTATCTTGATCAAAATCCATCAACCAACCTTGGGCTGGTCACAATAAAAGGCCACACTAAAATGTGTACTTTAGTTTTTTTGTTTAAGCAACACAATGCTACACAAAGACACCACTAATTGAAAGCAGGGTGGGCTGCAAAAGACTTGTGCCCAGAGGCCTCACAGGAGTGAAACCGGCCCTGCACAGCACTGGCGAACACTGAATTCACCGGATATAAATTGACGTCAACTATCTGGATGTGAGATTCACTGGCACTCACAGGGCCGAAATCAAGTTTTTCTCTTTACTTGAGCTGGAGGTAACGTTATTCGCTAACATATTTAATAACCGTGCATCTTTCCAAGCATGTGTATATAGCACACAGTAGTACAAAAATTACAGCCTATTTATTAAGTAGCCTATAGCCAGTAGTCCTACGGGACAGTAAATTGTATTTCAGCCAAGTGCACTGTCAAGCAGCCTACAAGAGGACATCATCTACTACTTTGATCTGCTAACATTTAACTTGGAGAGGAGAGAACACATTTTACCTTATTGCTATTCCCGCAATTCACTCGCAGTTTTTCTCTCTCCTCTTTTTGTGACCATGAAAGTTACACATCCTCTCATTGATCGATCCACATTGTAAACTTGACCTGGGCAATGCAGTGAGAGGGAGGCAGGGCCCAGGCGTAATTGCGGGGCACTAAGCAGCTTGCGTGAGCGTATAGGGCCGACCGGCACTGAACCTCTATATCAACATACCATGATACATTATAATTGCCTCTACAGAGGCCGTAATAGAATTCTGAATTGAGTTGGACTGTTGCTCAGTGTTTGTCTATATGCTTTTGCAGAAGACGAAACACATTTAACAAAATCTCTGAGCTGGGCGATCAGTGCGTTAAGTGACACAGCTAACCTCTTTACCATCCAGTAAGTAAAGACTATGAGATGAATGAAAGATGTGATCTATTGGGTAATTTATCTGGAAATATAATGTGCGAGATTCCCCCATACTCTCCTACCCCCTCAAAGAAACAACCATTCCTTTATTCCCCATGACAGTTTTCAATGTCACAAGCTATTCCATTCACAGGCAGCACTGTGGCTCTATGGTTCATGATTCGGTCAAGCCCACTTAAAAGGATTCTACAAGGGAATAAGCACAGAGACCGAACACACACAAGCACATTTATAGTCCAAATGCATAAACATCCAGAGCTTTCACCCGTTTTAATTATTTGATCAATAAAAGCTAAGCTTTTAAGCTATACCACTAAAACACTCCTAATCAACCTAAAAGCATTCACGGAACAAAGATTATATCTTTCATAAACCCAGGCTTATTATAAATAAAATCAACACCACCACAAAACCAGTTTAATCTTTTAACCTGTTCCAATTATTCAAAAACTCTCTCATAATGTTGTATAACACTGTAATGTAAGTGGAAAAAAAATAAACCATACAACAGGTTGTTGGAAAAAAAAAGCTGTTTTTAACCACAAGGGCAAATCAAGATTATAGTGTCATTTTAAATGTTCAGGAATAAAAAGTATCTTTAAATAAAACTGTAACATGTCCCACTCACCAATAGTTGTGTCCATCACAGAGACATTGATAGATGCATGCAGACAGTGACGCAGCAAGAGTGTGCATCACATAAATCTGACGAAACAGAAATGGCATACGTTAAAATTAAACAATAAAAAAAGCTAATATTACATTAGACAACCAAAACATATACATATACATATGAAAAACTGCTGTTGAATAATACATTTAATAGGTAATTACACACATTGTCCATGTTTTCATTCCACTTCCAAATATGGTGGTGTAGTCTATCACAGCATAGCTTTTCTCAGCTTGTATCGGCGCTGCACGACAACAACACAGAACCACCTTACCTGATGGTTGACCAAGTCGGGGTGTGGTGGGGAGTCCAGGCCATTGATGGTGTGCAGGATGTCATGGGCAAGGTTGCTCAGGTGCACAATGGGGTTGGCTACCACGGTCTTGGCGCTGGCCGTGCAAGCCAGAAGAAGGGGGATTGACAAAGGCGGGGAGCCAGTGGTCACGGGTGACTGGGCGGAGTCGTCCTGTGGGCGGACAAGTACAGGGTCAGGATGCCATGGCGACTACGCATGCACATTCAGGTGCAGTAGCGCGTGATATGCGCAAACAAAACACACGCTTACATCCATATTTCCATGACTGTTCAAAAGCTTGGGGTCACTTAGAAATGTCCTTGTTTTTGAATGAAAAGCAATTTTTTTGTCAATTAAAAAGGTATAGTAATGTAAAGCTAAAACACACAAAAAACACAAACAAAGTTGTGCAGACCGCACTCAACAATATGCTAGCCTTAGCAATGCTTTTGCGATGTGTGAGGCGGAGCTTCTGAGGGAGCAGCCTATGGCATTGAAGGGACAGATATTATTGTTTTAATGATGTTCAAATATCAACAAGCTTCCTCCCGAATTACTGTCTATGCGGTCTGATCTTTAATGGAATCTCTGCATAGGATTACAGAGGCCCAACACTCCTGTGTTCCAATGGAACGTTGTGTTCCGATGGAACGTTGCTCATTAGAAAAACCTTTTGCATTTATGCTAGCACAGATGAAAACTGTCTTTAGAGTGGTTTAATGTCTGGAGCATCAGCATTTGTGGGTTCCACTACAGGCTTAAAATGACCCGAAATAAATATCTTTATTCTGAAATTCAGTCTATTCTTGTTCCGAGACATTTACAAGAATCTGCAAACCTTGTACAACTACTCCCTTCATAGAACAGCTCAAACTGGCTCTAACCGGAACAGAAAGAGAAGCGGAAGGCCCCGGAACAGAGTATCTAGTTTGAGACAAAAGACTCCCAGCTCTTCAACTGGCAGCTTTATTAAATAGTACCAGGAAAACACCAGTCTCAATGTCAAGTGAATGTGTGACTCTGGGATGATGGCTTGCAAAGAAAAAGCCATATCTAGCCAATGAAATAACAAAGGATTAAGATAGGCAAAAGAACACAGGCACTGGACAAAAACAGTGTTATGGACAGATAAATCTAGGTTTGTGGTCTTTGGATCACAAAGAAGAACATGCGTGAGATGCAGACTAAGTGAAAAGACGCTGGAGGCGTGCCTGATAATATCATAAGATATATATATATATAAGATGATAAGGCGCCAAGCACTCCTGTTCAGCATGTTGGAGGCAATGTGATACATGGAGGCTTTGATTGTAGTAAAGTGGCTGATTGATTTAAAAGGTAGCCTATAGCAAGTCATTCTGGAGAAAGTGTTGTATTTGAACTCAAAGCAAGAATACCTCATCAGTCAATGCTTATATGCTCCGTACCACATATTGGAATTGCATTGTGGAGGCTAGGATATTGTTTTTGGTTGCAGTCTGCAATACTTTGTTTCTGTTCTTATTTATGGAGCCAATGCTGTGTAGAAGTACCAGATTTTTTTTTTCAGATTCTGGAAGCACTTCAGATTAACATCTAGAATGCCACACCTCTTGAAGGCTGCAATTGTAGTGTAATGTACTGTAGTCTTCTTTAACAAATGCAAAGTTTGAAGAACACGTCTATTAAAATTATATAGAAAGTGCAACTCCTTTGATGTGCTCATGTCCATATCTTCATGGAATACGTGACATTCCTGAGTGACCTTTTGATCGGTAGTGTACTTTTGATAATATAATAATAATGTAACAGAACAACAGTCAAGAGAACAATTAGGTAGGATAATATGTGTGTGTGTGTGTGTGAGAGAGACCAAAAGAGCATTATAATGCAAGCAGACATACCACATTTAGAGTATACGTGTGCCCTGAATGAATCCCGTGCGCCTGTCACCAATCCTCTCAACAGACGGTCCATACTGTACACTCAATATAGGCAGGCAGCTGACAAAGCACATTAGGTGTGCTCAGAAATAAAAAGACCTGACAACTATGGGACCAGGGCTGGGACCAAAAGAGCTGCTTATACAGTATAGAAACAAAACTATAAAAGCACTCTGTGTGCTTGTCAAATAAACTTGTTCTTTCAAGCGTCGTTCCTATGAAAGCTCCTACGGAAGCTCTTCAGAATCTGTCTCAGTCTTCTAATAGTGAGCCTGAGGCAGGACCTCCCTGAAGAGCTCTGCCAATCAGCACAGACAGTCAGAATATTGCTTCAGGTGTGCTTCCAATTCCCATTTAAGATAAGGTAGGGCTGTCGCTTTAAGTGTGTGCGGGCAAGATGTGTGATCGCATTAAAGCAGGCTTTGAGGACTCCATGTTCCATCTTTCATTTAAACTCTGCTGTCCGTCCAGTTTGTCCCTATAGAGAATGCATCACTGCTACTGACACAGTTCTGTTGGCACGTATATAAGTAGTTGGTATTCCAACTGGTAGTGAAGGATGCTTCTGTTCCACAAATGCACATCACACTAGCAGATTTATTCCACATTAGAAATAAAAGGTGTCCGTCACACTACGGACCTGCAATCTCTCCTCGTGCGTACAGTAGGTCATGTGCATTATGAATAAACGTACGATATCTTTATGCATATCTATGCCATCTCTAGTGAGTGCAGGAGCATTTGATCACTTGGCAACAGATGCATTACAGCTACAGGTAGCGCTGTGACCATGTGTCCATTACCTGGTGAGACTCCTGCAGGAGCAGGATGAGCTCCATGCGAACAGAGGCCAGTCCGTCGCCATGGGAACCGTGCAGGCTGCAGTAGCTCAGGAACATCCGCAGCAAGGGCTGGTTACTCTGCAGCCAGTGTCTCCTGCTCCGCTGGCTCTCACTACGCGAGCTCCCAGGCTAGAGAAGCAGATAACAAACACTGTCAGTGGCTACACCAACACCGACCCGTTCTGTGAAGAACGGGAACGTTTACTCAAAATTCCCAAAACTCACCGGGAAAGTTACGTTACAAATGCCGTTTAACTCAAAACTTCAAAATGTACATTTAAACATTTAGGATTTATTTGAGTAGATCACTCATGAGCATGACTGTTGCAATGCTCTATGCTAATAACTGGTCTCTGGTTGGACATGACTGCCCTGCATTGAGACTCAAACCCTAGCTAGGATCCTAAAAACCACTAGTGTCTGTTGCTAGTAGGGCTGGGCGATATGGAACAAAACTCATATCCCGATATATTGGTTAAATGTTCAGGAGGAGAAAAAACAGGAAACCTGACGGAAATTAAAATTTATTTAGATTTTTAGCGACTTAATTGTAGTTGTACATGGTTAAATCCATAGCAGAGAGGTTGTGAATATTGCAGCTATAATGACAGTTTAATGAATTTAATCCACATTTGTTTCGATTACAGGGTACTTTTAGCTGGCTACCTGTATCTGTTTGTCATTGATCTGTTCTCTCATTGGCTACTTTGAAAATCTATATCGATATAAACGATATTGTCTAATTTTATGTCTTTTTTTTAATACCGATATAAATTAAATATCGATATATCGCCAAGCCCAAGTCGCTAGTGCGTCTCTTAAAGCCTGTAAGTAGGATTTTAGAGCAATACCGGTAGTGTCATTTATTAGTAATAATGTCATAGACATCCGTCAGCTATCGGTGAGTGAGATGCTCTGTAAGAACATCCGCTGTGGTTGATAGCCCCCGCCTCCATATAAATCAATTTAGAATTTGCCAGAACCGTAGGGTTCTGATTTGAATCACTACAATCAAGGTAACTTTCCCCCAGCTCGTCCAAAAAAACGACATTGCCTATCTGCACATGAATGCGGCCACATAGCTACAACAGGTTTTGCAATGGCAGGCTCCAGAGGCAGGGAGGTGGGGGTGGATGGGGTGCATTTTTGGGTTGCCTAAATACTTAAAGTACGTTATAAATTATATTTTAAATGTAAATCTGTGCATTTATTGACTACTAATTACAAAAAAAATTAAGATATATATATATTCTCAAATTTCCATCCTGGAACTATTTTTGCCACAGGTTTAGCCTCTCCATGAACCCACCTGTTCGTCCTCTTCTGCCCCAGACACAGGGGCCATTCCCTGGCCAGACGGCTCTGGCAGGCAGGGCTTGTAGCTGCAACAACGCTGGAGAGCCACCACCTGGAGATATACAATTATATTTGAAATATGAATATATTCACACACATACGGGCTCGCCAAGTATTATCCGAGGGCAGGGGAGCTGCTCACTAGGCAACAAGACGTTTTAGATCTCGAAAAACGTTGGTTATTAACATTAGCAGGTCTGCATTGATCAGAACAGTGCAGACAGATATAGTTACAGCAGACTATTGTAAGGAACTAAAGAGTAAAATAATGATATACAATGCAAAACAAAACGTGTTATTTTTGTGTACACATGATTTATACATACAAGTCTGTATGCAACATTGGATAGTAAGTGTTCTTGTCCATTATTAACTATTAACTAATAAAATATTTAACATTTTTATTTATTATAAAAACCTTAAGCCATTAACCCCTTTTCCAATGCAGGAATGTATTCTCAAACCTGGATTCCAGAACTGGTAAGCATATTTATGTTCCTGAACAATGCATTAGTTCCTGCTATGATGGTTTGATGGTTCCGGGGCTATTGAGTGGCTTGAGGTGTGATGGAACACAGATCTATATAGTTCTGGAACCTCTGAGAATCGCCGGTGGGAGAAAAGGGGCTAAGGGTGTGTGTGCGCAGTACATTGGGAGAACAAGAGTGCTCCATCACCTCTCTCTCCAGCCACTGGCAGAGCTGGTAGCGTAACTTGCCCCCATCCAGTTCAAACCCCGTCGACAGCGTTCTCAGCTCATTGGTCAGGATCTTCAGACAGGCACTGAACTTCAGCTGAGCTGCCAAGATGTCATCGGAAGGCTCTATGAAGTCCTCCCTGTTCTCTCCATCCTCTCCCTCGACAGCCTCTGCCAGCGGCGGAGTAGAAGCCCGCACGTCCTGGAACACACCGCTGCTTTTGACAGCAGCACCGCTGGTGACGTCTGCATCGTCTTCATCGTCGTCGTTATCGTGATCACTGTCCCACTTCAGCTCTAATGTCTCATCAGGGATGGTCAGCGATGGTTGACTCCAATTGAAGCTGAGGACAGATTCTGACCGGCTGATAGATAAGCTGTCACCGCCTGATTCGTAGCCGTTCAAATCCGGCTGAGACCAGTCCGTGTTGTTCACCAGGTCATTCTTGCTCCCGTCGCTCAGCTCCGGGGTGATGCTTGTATCCTCGTGACGGAGCAGTTTGGAATGCTTGTGGACTTTGGGCATCTTGGAGAGGACTTCCAGGGCAAGCATAGGACAACCTGCCTGAAGGTGTGCATATGCTGCGGTAAAAAACAGCCTTCTCTCTACTAAGCTAATACAGTCGGCCCTGCGGCATTCCGCGGTCAGGCCGACTTTAGCTTTGTCTGAGGAGCCAAAATGGCGGCGAAGGAGAAGCGGATGTGTGCGGAGGTAGGTGTAGAAGTTGAAAACCTCAGGGTTGCACGCAGACATTGAGGAGGGACCTGCCACACAGAGATACGAGAGAGGGGTTTTATCAGTGGGACACACCTGCAGTCATTGCTGCTATGATCACGTTGGCAAGTTGTAATACTGGAACAGCTGCTTACTTGGAGCCATACTGAACCTGTAATAAACCAATAGACAAATTCAAGCTCCAAGCAATGTCAGCCCTCTCATATTAACAAATTACCCCCGACAGCCACTTGCATTCCTAACCCATGTTAGAAATTCAAACCGTTCAATAGCTGACTCAGAGAGAGAGACCAAGCTTCTTCTAACAATATTTTTAGTGGTATACTTTAGTCATGTATTATCAGATAGTCTGGTTAGGCTGACTCTCAGAACCCGACAATGCACAACAGAAGATGACATGCCGTATATCTCAGAAGGGTACTAAGTAGAATATTTGCCTCAAGTGTTTTAGATTCACAAAGCATAACAAATGTGTTCATGGAAGGTACTGTAGAAGTAATACAGCTAAGGGATGAGAGAAACCAGCCCCAGATGAAGACTGAGTCAGAATGTCTGATGCTTTTTACATTTATTTTTTTCAAAAAAATAAAAATAAAGAAAACTGAACAGAAGTTAATTTACAGTGTCATGACATGCTTGACTGTCATGAGGTGTTTGACACAAATGTTAACCCAAAACCTAATTTATATTTTAGAGAATGCAGAGTAAACTAATAGAATGTGAGTCTTTGACCATTTCTCCCTGTTTGCTGATGATAATAATAATAATAATACATTTTATTTAAGATGTCTTTCAAAACACCCAAGGACATCTAAGCATCAGCAGATGCTTAGATGTGTTTATGCCCTTCCCATAGCAGCTAGAACCTCTTGAGTGCTACAGACCAGTGTCAGTTGAGCTCCCAGTGAAACTAGGGCTAGGGAGGTTTGCATGTTGTTCCAGGAGTGTGTCTAGAGCTCTGCTGTAGTCCTCCAGAACCCAGTAGGCCATGCTGCGCAGGAACGGGTCTTGATGGACAGAAATCTGATCAGGGGATATAGAAAGAAATATGATAAATGCAAATAGAACGTCCACTGGTGAATGACACGATCACTCTCCGGATGGACAGTCTGCACATTAGATTCTCTAAACCAGTACAGTATATCTGGAGAAACACCCAGCCTGTGTACCTGTTTGTCCTGCCCGAGGACATATCTTTGAAGGATCCCTTTGTAGGTGGAAGCCGTCTCAAACTCAGACTCGTACAGTCTGGATATCACCAGAGCCAACTGTAAGTCCTGCATCTTCTCTAAACACACCTGACAGAAGAAATGATCAGCCTTTTTAAATCGCAGACTATTCTTTAATTAAAAAGGGGAGCACTATATAGCCAACCGGATTTATCTAGTTTTGGCATGGATCCGGCTGCTTGAGATGTTATTTCAAAAACATGTGATTGGTACAACTTTATTTCGGCGGGTTTTGTTTTCATGGGGGAAATGTCAAAAATAATGGTGCATTCAGTACTGTGCTTCAACTATTGGTACTGTTTTCACAAAAACTGAAAAGCAGTGGGCTGAACATCTGGTTAAATAACAGGGAGTTATATTTAGGCTGAAACGCCCATAGAGTACAAGGATGCTGTTGTTCATTCTGTCTACTAAACCACTCAACATTTTCTAAATAATTACTGAAATTAATCAATGGCATTGTTTTTTTCTGGGTGTACGATACAATTGAAATGTAATTAATAAATGAAAGTTAAAAAAAAAATACAGGTTTGTTCTAAATACACTGTAGTGTGACTGAATTAAAACAGAATAAAGTGAAATATACAACATAACGGCAGATTTCTGTTTATGCAGCAGAGAGAAAGGCCAGGAGTACTGGTTGTAACACCAACTCTGAAATTGTGAGTTGCATTTCAATTATCCTAGAGAGTCAAGGACAACCACACAATGTCAAATACTGCCTGGAACCTTCCCAACAGGTCTAACCTGGATAAATAAAACAAGACAACTAAATGTTGGTGATAATGTATCCAAAATCGGATTTTTAGTTATTTATAAACCTTTCTACTATTTCATGTTATTAGAGTGGAATGTTTCTGTACTAAATGAAATATAGATATTAAACTGCATGGGAAAAAGTAAGTCCTAATAAGTAAACTGCAACTATCCATAATTATTCACAACATAGTGTAACTTACACAAACATTGTTTGCCAGTCTATTAAGGAGCTGTCATGTCCCTTTGGGTGATTTAATAAGTAATTTTTCCCAATTTTGTAATTGTTTTATTTGACAAAGACATCCTTATAATTAACTTTGACTGAAGACGTTCCAAATAAACTTTAGCCAACTCTTTTTCATAGCTACGTTTACAATTTTTAGCTAGGTCAACGATCAAATGAAACTTTTTATTTTTGTTCGTGTCTGTTCCCCATTTACCTCCACAGCATCCTTGAGGGAACCGGCCAACAGAAAGAAGGCAGCGGCGTGCTGGAAACGCTGCTTCCCCAGCAGAGAAAAGGCATTTTTCAACGCAGCTTTCCTCCACCGGTCTTCGCTGAAGTTGTTTTTGAAAAAGTCTGTCATCTTAGCATTCTTCTGAGACCTGCAATGAGTTGGATAGTAGGTCGAAAACATCAGCTCTGATCTCATTCAATTATCTGTAATCTGACAGCTCTGATCTCAGAATAGGAGTGTGTGACAGTGTGTGTTTTCTCACAGGAGCTTTTGGGAGGACAATGAGTGAAGGGAGAAAACAAATAGGTAGGTAGAATAACATTATTGTGTGTCTATATGTGCATCCCGTATGGAATATCTTGTCAGAGTTGTGCCTGCCTGTAGAGTCCCCAGACCACTGCCTTCTTCTTCATAGCGAGGTAGAAAATAGCCGCATCCAGAGGATCGTTGTTCCTTTGAAAAGAAGCCTTAGCAACCTGACAAAACACACAAGTGTTAAGATTTCAGCTCACAACCCACATCCGAAGCAGCTTTACCTACCTACAAGTTGCAGCCTTATGGATCATTTCATAAAACAGCCCACATTCAATTAATTACCACTTTGCACTCTATGACAAAGTCAGCCGAATTCACCTACTTTGATAATGGTTAATTTCTAAGAACGAAGGCAATCAATATGAAGTACAGAGGACGAGCAAGTCTATGGCAAACAAATGCCCCTCTTCTTCCTTTTAATGCACTGTTTGGCATCTACAGCACTGTTTAACATAGCACTCAATAAGCCATGGCTTCTTATCGAACATTGCTCTCCGAACTTAATGGGCGGTAAGTTAATGAATAGGAACCCCTAAATACAATCTAGTATGTCTTTTTTTTTTTTTTTTTTTTTTTTACAGAGGAGAGAGATAGGAAACGAGCAGGAGAGCGATACTTAAGGGAAATGACGGCGGGCCTCCCAAGGCACTAAGCCACATCTCCGCCCCATATTGCAGGTCCCCTGTACCACCACCTTCCCCGTACCTTCTCTATACACCTGCGGAGCTTGTTGTTGCTACGCAGCCACCAGCCTGTGCCCATGGAGCGGAGCTCCGGCCAGGTGGGCTCTCCCTTCTGTAGGGCAGGCAGCATGTTGAGAAGCTCCTCCTCGGCTTCGGAGTGGAAGGCCCAGGCGTAGTGGCACGTGGACAGGCCTGGTGAATAGGACACGCGATACAATAGCATAGGATATGCATGTTCCTAATGGAAACGCAGTGCTACTCTCTACATGTATTCAACTAGCTCACCAAATCACTGTGATGTGCAACACTGCCCTAAAAAAAGAAAAACCTGAGCTGCAGAGATTTGGATGGTTATGGGGTTTTATATCTGTAAGATGAGAAATACAAACACTGTCACTGTAGTTATTAATGCACCGGAAGAACAATTTCCCAGTTTTCAATAACCAAGGAATTTACAAAATAGGGATTTATTGTCCCAAGGCAACGTCACTGATCATTGGCACTACTGTTTCTTCATTTAGTGCAGAGGTACACGTTAAACAACCTTGTGTGGGGTGCTGTATTTTATTAAAGGCAGCTTAACTGGGCACACTTTATAGAACACCCTAGTGGTTGTGTCAGCCATTGCAGGTGTGCCGTGGGTGTACAGTACCTTGCCGTAGAAGCTGTGCTCGATGTGCAGGGGGCAATGAGGTAGAGAGGAAGGTATGGAGTCTGACCGCCAGCAGGAACTTGAGACCACAGTCATCCAACGTCTCGCCACCTGAAAAGGCAGCGGGGAAAACACATTACGCGAGCTGCCATTTAAAACACAACACAATACAACCACACACTACACAAATACAAGTATTGGTCAGGTTCTCTTTTTCAATTTAAACCTTTATTTTACCAGGCAGGTCAGTTAGGAACAAATTCTTATTGACAATGACGGTCTGGTCCTAATTAAGTCTGTCTCTTGCTGATAATATGACCTGTCCAACTACTGACAAATGTAAGATGCTTTGGATAAAAGCGTCTGCCAAATGCCGTAAATGTAAAATCAATAGTAAGCTACAGTAGGGAGGAAGACTGGGGTTCTAGGGAAGTGATGGCACAATCAAGCTGCAATCAAACCGCTTGTTCTGTTGAATGTTTTGGGTTGCTAGTTGTATGTTGTCTGTGGATTGCGGTGTTCTGTTTCTCGGGGGGCCCCCTTGCTGCTGTCCCTGCTGTGGCTTTTGATGTATGCGCGTGTAAAGGGCTTCCATGTATGCGCATGGAAAGGGATTTCCATGCATGCGCGTTGAAAGGGCTTCCATGTATGCGCATGGAAAGGGCAGGGAGCTCACAGAACAGAGCCATACCTCCAAATGTAGATAATGATTCAGTTAATAAATGTTCTTTGACGAAGTAGTCCTGACTGAAAACATCAACAGGTCACCTCACTGTGCAGTAGTTTCAAAAGAAGACAGCAAGCCTTCAAGGGGAGCCCATCAGTAACCTTTACAGCCAAGCATTATAAAACTGTTCCTTTGAAGAAGCCTTCAGACACAACCTTTCCTTCTGGCACCCAGAAGGTGAACAGATCCCTGCGGTACCTTTGGTCTTGGCCCGGCTGTCTCGGAGGTCAGTGCTGGTGGTGGCGATGGTGTCGGCCAGGGCCATCAGTGACATCTGCTCCATGCGGGTCAGGCCCGGCAGGCTGGAGTGGAGAAGGTGGCTGGAGAGAACCTGAGCATGTTCTGGCCCGAAGAATGTAGGACTGTACTGGGACAGGTCAATAACCTAGAGAGAATGACATAGGTTATGACAATCAGTAGGTGAACATCTCATTACAACCCCTAGGTTTGCAGTTCCTGTCAAATGTCAAACTACACGCCTACTTTGTGTGTGTGTGTGTGTGTGTGTATATATATATAAATACACACACTCAATTCAATAGGACTTTCCTGTTTATACATCAGCAAAGCGTTCTCTGCTTTGCGTTACCCACCTTGTTCCCAGTTTCCTCTGGTTCACTGCCCAGAGGTTCTAGGTCCGCTACACTCGGCATATGGAACAACTCCTCATAGGCATCAGTCTGGCTGGAACCATGGCCACTGTCTCGACTCACACTAGCCACTTTGTCTGCAATAAAACACATGGCGGAATGAAATGACTTCACAATATTTATTTTCTAATGTGCTATGAAAATCACCTCATGTTGGATGGACAGCAGATTAAACTAGAATACCAAAAAGCAGGAAAACGTTTCACTATGGGAACGCTGTGAGGATACTCCCAACAAAGATAATATACTGTCTGTGTTAGGGCTGCCAAAGTAAATGTTATGCCTTTATACATTTTCTTTTTCCAGTTCAACTTTTCAATTCAGTTTTAACTTATCAGAAATTCTTAAATAAAAAATAAATAAAATGAAAGATATGTCCATTTAAATGATCAAAACATGTTGTCTAATGTGTCTGTTTGAATGTGCTCCATGTTTTCCACAAATGTTTTAACTTTGTAATAGTCTGCCATCTTGCCCAGTCTCCCTTGAAAAATAGATTTGTCATCTCAAGCGACCTGGTTAAATAAGGTTAAATCTCTGGTCATTGTATAATTATGACATGATATTTAAAATGTAATTATGGATAGTCAACTCTAAAAAAAAAAAAAAAAATCAGATATCTGACCACATAATTTTGACTAGTCAAAACATAATTAAAGCTATATTTTAATTGGTGTGAAGAATCCAACTGACTTAATAATGGTATTTTGAATAGTCAAAATGTACAGATATCTGGAAGTATAATTTGGACTGGTCACAATGCAATTATGATTTGTCAGTACGCATTAGTAACATTTTATTATGGGTACTCAAGCAAATCTATTAAATGTTAAAAGGGCATGCCATAGGCAACACTCACTCACCACCTGTGCAATTCAGTTCCTGTCTCTAATTTCTGTTTCTGCAACTCTCATTCCATCTCTGTAATAATTACTGCCAAAATCATTGCAGCGTTCAGGGCTATCTGACACAAAAATGGCAAATCGATGCCCTGGCAAAACAAGCCAACCAGCTGTGTTGGGCTTTGAGGTCAGGAAGTTAGAGCTACACTACATTATAACTTCTACAGTTTGGGTTAGAGCATAGCTGGGGATCCAGACCTCAAATTCACTTTGTGAATAAGGCAACATTCCATTTGGAAGACTGCTAAAAGTAGTTTCCTCCTACTGGGTGTAAACCTCAGATTCATTTGGAAACTATTGGACAGCATGTATCTGTGTTCCCACAACACTGTTTTCCTCATCTAGCTCTACCATTTCAAAACACGCTCGACTTCAACGTCATCTCACTAACCCACCCTGATTGGACGGCCAGCAGGGTGGCTGTGCGCTGCAATCAGGGTTTCCAGACTATAATATCATCTATATAAATTGATCTGAGATTATAGTCTGGTGTAACCAGGCTGGGAGACGAAGGCAAAGTGTTGTTGTGTTGTGTGCAGCTACTGCTTACCAGGTTTAGGTGAGGTGTCTTCATCTGCAGCCAGAAGGGCATACAAAGGCACAGGAGGGATGGAGCTGATTTCCGTGTAGTCCGGAGAGGTTCCCTCTGCCTTGCTGAACATCTTGCGGTCTCTGGCGGTGCTGCCTCCAGCGCTGATGGTGCGAGAGCGCATGCGCTTCTCTGGGCTGGGGGCATTGTCTTTAAGAGCCACAACCTCTCCTGCGATGCACTTCACCAGATGTGAGAGGATGGCTTTGGCCCGATGAACCTGGGAAGACAATTGAAAGACGCTGTTGGAGAGAGACTGAGCAGTTCCATTGACGTGGCCTTTGTAGTAGAGGGTGACACGGGAGTGGATCTTCAAACCACTCCCATCCAAATCCCTTCAAAAAGTTGGGAAAAAATCCCATACCCATCCAAAACATTGACGTGTTGTGTTTTTTGATCGGAGTCTGTCAGAGTAAGAAGAAGGAAAAAAAAAACCACAGTAGCCTGCAGATCTCATAGTTGATGAAAACATTTTAATATGACAATATTTGTCATAGTTTGTTTGTTTATTAATATAAACGTATTTGTGTATAAAGTTGTGTCATCGTGTTATTAGGGCCCACTCCCACTGATATTTTTTATGTCCCGCCCCAATCATGTGATTAATAATTGTTTCCCATCCCGCGGGAATCCCGAAAGAAATGTCAGTCTCTATTTTGTAGAGAATTAATCAAAAATAAATAAAACATTATTTGTGATACAGCACTAAATCTCACTTGTTGCACTAGCTACTACTGTATATTAATTGACATACAAGTACTAAAGGGGGGGATCAACTTTGTTCTCAACTACAGTAGCAACAAAATAAAGAAAATCTATGCAAAACAACAGCAAAAACAGAAGCCATGCTGGAAAACAAAAGTAAAACAAAACGCATTAGGCACTGCATTACCTTTCCCAAATCCATTAGCTCCAGCAACTGTACAGGGTGGTACTGAGGCAGGGTGGGGAACAGTTGGTGAGCAGCCTCGAACAACCCAGAGTCTTCCATCTCGGCCGGCAAGTCATAAACGGTTCGTTTCCCGCTCAGCTTCTGGGCTAGACTCGTCATTGACCGTGTAAGGGATTTTTTGGGAGGGGCCAGGGTTGACGTGGCAACCGGAGGCGCGGGAAAACCCTCCTCCGGACACTGCCTGACAGCAGAGTTGATGGAGGAGGCGCTGCTGCTCAGGTCTGTGTCTTGGTTGGGCCTGGAGGTTGTCGGCGGTTGCCACTGGGAGTAGACATGCATTTCACAATCCATACCTACGACCAGAATGCCATCTCGCACCCAGGAGAGAGAGACCGGGATGGGCAAGGATCCTTCCACAGAGGACACCAGGTCAACGGATCTAAGCAGGACCAGGCGAGACAGGCTGCATTCCCTGCTGGGGTCAGATGCTGAGCCCAGCTCTGGAGGCTTGCCAGAGAGAGGGCCGTACATGTACAGCTTTGTGCCCACGCCGACGGTTAGAACATGCGAGCCGTCCTCTTGGGAGACCCAGTCCAAATGAACCAGGTGCTTGCCGGGAGAGCCGAGGCAGTTCTCATTGGGCACAGAGAAGTCCGTGTTGGTGCCGGGTATATCATGGGCCCTGGATGTGCTGCTGCTGTCACAGTTAGCTGCCAGCTGTTCTGCACTGTCTAAGACTACGGTCTGTTCTAAAACCCACTGAGAGCCTCCTGTAGACTCGCACTGGAAGATGCCGACGTGGACCAGCGCTTCTTTAGCGCTCGTGGAGTTTGGGCTCAGATTGAGGCTCGGGATGCAATGCGTGCCGTGGTTGGATGTGGGAAAGGTGTTTGGGTTCAGGGCGACGGGAGTAGATGCAGTCTTAGGGGGGTTAAGGCTGATCTGGGGAGTGGAGTCTGCTGGTAGGTCGGACATCTGTCTGTAGGCCACGGCGATACGGCTGGTGTGACAGCAGCTGACTTCCACCGGACGCCCCGGCACGTTTATTGCACTGCTATTGGCTAATCCCTCCTCCACCAGCAGAGGCCACTCCTCCCAGTGGAAGAGCATATTCTCTATGGAGACGGTCTCCTCTGTTGCACGGGGCTCTAGCTCGGTAACGCTGCACTTCCAGAAGCGCACCTTGCCGTCAGAACAGGACGTGGCGAAGAGATAAGGTGCACGACCAGCTGGAGGTAATGACGATGCACTGAGGTGACCTGGGAAAAAACACAACCATTAAGCATTAGGAGCTGGGACAAGATAGAACCATTAACCATTAGGTACTGGAAAAACATAGAACCATTACGTATTAGGTACTGGGGAAAAACAGAACCATTACGCATTAGGTACTGGGGAAAAACAGAACCATTAAGCATTAGGTACTGCAGGCTTCAAACACTATCCATGGGCAAGAGTACTGTAAAAAAAGATAAATTACCTTCTTTGTTTCAGATTAACATTTAAGGTAAAAACATGACACAGGACAACATAATGTGAAGGAATTGCAAAAACATAAATGTTATCATGATCAAACAATGATTTAGATGTACCGGTCAAAACAACATAAATGAAATACTTATTTTATCTCTTACTGTAAGTATTCCTCAGTAGAGAAAACATCAATAATATCTTGATTTAAGAATGTTGACTCAAATCAATTCCACTCACTGAAGAACAACAATTATTCTGCATTCTTTGCAAATAGAGCCCTGAGGGCAATACGAATAAGTGACTCAATCCACCCTGGGATGAATGAATGTCTCAGCAGTTAATTAAGATGATGTGATTTCTGCATCTATGGCCACACTTGACTTGAATGAGTTCCCTTCGGAGGCACACAGACTTACATCGTTCTGTTTAGTCTTAAAGGAAAACAGAAAGGACTGGCTCAGGCGTTTCAGCTGCGAGTCAAGTGATAATGGGAGACATAGTGCTTGCTGTGCTGGTGTGTCTCACCTGCTGATGGTGTAACACTGATGACCTCCACTCCTGTGGGCAAAGGCATCTCCTGGCTGTACAGCCTGCTTGTTGTGAGGTTAAGTCGACAGGGGCGCTGCAGGCTGGCGGTGCAGGCACTCTTCTGAGGAGGTGAGGAGCTGAACGTCTTACAGTTAAAGGAGGAAGAGGTCACGGGAAAGGTTGAGGATGCAGGCTTCTCTGAAGGGACTGTGGGCTCTTCTGCGCTCACGCACACACGCACGCAGGAAACATTTTCAGAAACCAGCTTTCAATCTGCACGTTTTGAACCATCATGTCAAAATGAACTCAGAAAGAAATTAAATATATTAATGAATTGCTCTAAGAAAATAAGAAAGGTGAATGCTTATCAGAAAACAAACAATTAAAATGAGTGCAAAACTTTATCAAACTACAAACTAAAGATAGCTTTTTGACATCCATCCACTTCATACGCACATCACCGAACACCGCGGTAATATTAGATGTGGCAAGGAAACACCGCACAAATTCACATGTAACAATCTTCGGCTGTCACGGTTCAACAAAGACAGTGCCCTGCCCGCTGCCTCCGAATCTAAGCCTCTTACAAACAAACCGAGGACCGCAAGGAAACGTAGAACAATCTGTACAAGCGCTACTTTATTCCCCTTGCTGCCGGCTGGGGAATAAACAACAGTAGAAAGAGGTGCTGGAGAAAAGGCTATTTGTTCTGCGTCTCTCTGTAACATGTAAAGTGTTACGGGTAAAGCGTCCCAGGGTAGAAAAGGGCCTGAGGCCCCCTGCTGTTACTGTGAGCGGTACTCACCCATGGCGATGGGTCGGGCAGCCAGGTTGAGGTGCCACATGTGGAGGAGGGAGCGGCCGGTCTGGATGAACTCCACCACCACCAGGAAGAACCGTGCAGAGAAGCCCGCTGCTGCTGTTGACACATGGGCAGGGCACGTGCGTTCACACGCTCGTCACTCAGTGAGAAGCAACGATCGAATGCAGTTATATTAATTCAAGTATGACACGTCTCCACCTGAGGGTAATTACATACTATTGACTTTCTCCTGGGAATGGGGAAGACTTACTTGACTGCAGATGAACACAGTAAAGCCCCAGGCACACTGCAAGCGGCTAGCAGCGGCGTAAGACAATTGAAAGTCAATGTGATTCGTGATTGGTCGGCGGTGTTAGGTGGGCGGGTACAGAGCAAGACTACTCTCAACTACAGGAGACGCGATCAATCTCTGACTGACAGATTGACTGAAACATTTAGAGTGGGAAACATACGAGAGGGATACCTAGGCAACCACCTAGCCTGCAGTGTGTCCGGGCCTTAAGGCCAGTGACTGGGCAGTGTACTTATGTGAGGCTGTGGCGCATGTATGTATGTATGTATGTATGTACACATTTGTACCAGCAGGGGGAGTGGAGGGTGTCTCCTCTGTGCTCTGGGATCTCTCACTGCCCAGGATCAGGTCCTCATCAAAGACATGCAGGAGCTGGGTCTCCTTCCCGTGCTGTGTGTCACAAAGGGCCGACCCAATGGCCATGCAGAGGTCAGACAGTGCTGCCACACCCACGTACAGCAGCAGCAGTGTTAGTATACTTACAAAGTCAGTGATAGCATCCAGCTCGATGATACATCCAGGTTTTGCAGTGGATTGCTGGCTAATGATGTTGAATAGTTCCCCTACATATTTCTGTAACTAAAAATACAACAACGCATTATATTCAATACAGAATTCCACATTCTGCTATTATGCACACACACATTTTCCCCAATATCGTCCATATATTATTTTTATTATAATTAAAAAGGCATAAACTATATCTCTTGCACCACTGCTGTAAGGGTCCAAATGGAATCACAGAGACAGTAATTTTGTTCCATTTACAATGTGAGGAGGCACAGCCAGTTGTGTACTTACTGATATGTCCGGACTGGACAGCTCACTGAGGAGTTTCTTAGCTTCTATTACAGCCTGGTAGAGCCTCAGTGACTGGCCATCACTGGCTACAAAGCAAGCACTGGGCGAGTTACAGGACACACCTTGAGAGAGACAAAACACATTTCATGTGACTCTGTGAGAATGCCGAGAACCGAAGGAGCAAATACAGTGCACAGAACAGTGCATGTGACAAACAGGGGAATAATAAACAAGTTAAATTTCCAGTTCTTCACTGCCACAATAAAAAGCATTTACACTGCCCGAGTTTATTTATTAAAAGGGATTTTGTTTGGAGGATTTCATAAAAATTACAAATAAAACAGTTCAAATAGTTATACAGTTTTATAAGAGAGAGAGTTCTCCACAAGAACACAGTTTCTTCCCACTGTCCCCTGGCAATACCACTGAACCCAAACTATCTTCAACACTGCTAGAAGGGATGCCATATAGCGATCAGTCACAAAATTAATGTCAAGAATTTATGTTTTATTCACAGGGAAACAAACATTACTATTCCACATGAAGCAGGAGAGAATCAGAACCGGGGCATCTGCTAATCCCCAAGCTCCAGCACATGTTCCTCACCTAAGCAGTTGCTGGGGATGAACGTGGGCAGCCAGGCGACGTTGGAGAAGGCTGACGAATGCAGGGAGTTGATCCTGGCCAGCTCCGACACCCCCCCGGAGAAGGAGAGCGGCCCCACGGGGTCCACCCTCCACAGGATCAGCTCGCTGTAGATGGCGCTGGGGTCCTGGGAGACGACGCCCAGGGACGCCCGGCTCAGCCGCGGCCCGGAGCGGGTGGAGGCGCACGGAGACTCGGGCGGGGCCAGGATGCTGTCCACGTCGGGCGTGCGCAGGGCGTTGTGGTGCGACGTGGTGAGCAGCAGGGGCAGCAGAGAGTGGCACGCCAGGTCGTTGAGGTGGAAGCGGTGGCCGCAGTAGCGGGACTTGTGCGACACGCTCAGCACCGCGGAGAAGGCCGAGTCCTCGGCGAAGCTCACCGCCCACTGGTTGAGGGAGCCGTCGGCGTGCGCGGACACCATGAGCACGTTGGGGGTGAAGATGCTCAGCCGCAGGCCGCTGCTGGGTGGGGCTTTGCCCTGGCCCCCGTAGCTGATGAGGGCCGAGGTGGACAGGGGACCCCCGGGGGGCCGCTGGCGGTCCTGCTGCACGGCGAGCGCCACGTTCCTGTTGCAGGCGTACATCACCACGCTGCGGCTCAGGGAGTTGGCGTCACTGGTCGGGAACGCCACCGGGATGCGGGACACGAAGGACACCTGGCAGGGGGAGGAGACAAACAAGAGCACCGGTCGCTCATGTCAGGCCTTAGTGACGACATGGCCGCGCAGAGACAGCCTTTACTAAAGGTGCGTGCACACGGCACAGACAAATGGCGACCAACAAGTGTTGGATCAGTGTGTGTCGGTGTTAGTCAGTTGGAGTTTTTACAGTTTGACATGTACATTCGGGTCGGGCGGAGTTGTGGATGTTGTTTTCCAACAAACCGCAACATACCGAGTGTGTTTCCTTGACAACTAGCCATGAAAAATGCACACGATGTATATTAAAAGGTGAGCCTAGGCAATGTAACTGTCCATTAGTCTACTCACTTCACTTCGCAATCGTAATTTTACATTTCAAATCGCTGTTTTCTGAACAGCTGTGAATAAACCTGAGGTGTGCAAAGTGAAACCCCAACTAGCAACGTGTTCTCCAAGCATGATAGCAGCTCAACTTGAGATTAAGATATTACACATTTTTCATGTCACATTATTCAAGGTCTGAGTTGTCCTGTCAGTTATAGTCTGGGCAATGTGGACATGCAGTTGGTTGTCTGAACATGCCAAAGACTGCAACCAATTATTGCCAACTTTAGGATGTTGGGGTCAGCTGGCAGTCTGGGCAGTGTGCAGGCACCTTGGCTTTACGTAACGTCTGAGACACAGCGCTGGCTAACTGTGTCAAGACCCTCCCACTTGACAGAAGAGGTATTTTCATTGACATGTACAACGACCAATTACCTAACCCCATGACCAAATCAAAGGTTAAACTTATAGTGAGGAATTTGTTGGGAAACTTAACTACACGAGTCTGGCTGTTTGCAATTCTTAACTAGGCTATAGTTAAATAACCATAGAATAAATAGCCATAGAACTAATAAATAGCCACAGAACACTGCGATTCTATCAGCCGCTCTGCCCGACTGAATGCTACATTATAAAAAGAGTACCTCATCATTAGACCGCAGATTAAAAATGTTTTTCAAAGAATTGCTTAAGTCACACTTAATTAGAATATAATTATGACTGAATGGGAAGCCATTTACAATAGTAGCTGGACAAACGCAGCTGTCAAAATCATTCACAGCTTGACTGTGATGAATGTTAATTAATGCACACTGCCATTTATATAACAGCAAACAATGCATCTATCGTACAACACACAAAACACCAGTTCTAAAAGTATACCCCATACAATAATACATCTATCTGAATCCCATGGCTTGGCATCTGTGTTGCTCTCCACCCATTTTACCATCAATAAACCTGATTCACTCCAGTCCATCGCATGGGTTCTCCTTCAGTCAGACAACATAACACCAACCTGTGCCTGCCTGAACATGCCCGGCTGGTATTCGTCCAGCCAGTCAACATGCCAGACCAGCAGGGAGCCGTCCATGGGGTGGATGCTGAACAGCATGTCAGCCGCTCTGTTCCACTCCTCCAGCAACACCTCCACCTTGTGCTCCACCGCCGCTGTGGGGAGGTCCACCGGCACCGCCTCAGGTCCCCGGGGGTCAGGGCATGGTGGCCCGGACTTGGGTTCTTGTTCCAATATATCGTCTTCATCATCATCATCATCATCATCGCCGCCGCCGACGTCTGGCTCTGAGGAACAAGAAGATTGTAGAATTAAACAGAAAGAGTAGAAAGTTCTGCTGGCTAAAATAAGTTAGAAGTAAGCCAAATAGTATCTTAAAGAAGTGATATCAAAAATTATACCACTGTCCTTAAAAGGTATAGGAAGGTATTCTCTAGTTAAATTCAAACTCAAGTCAAGACAAAAACCTCCCCCATCAATGCCACAAAATGTGTATTACCTTACAACTGCTTACTATAAATAAAGGATACATCTGAATAAGCACACATACGCTTTCAGATTGCTCAGCTCTTAAAGAAAATAATTGCTGCTTCAGTATCGGTACATGCTTTATCACAGCAAAGAAAAAGAAACATCTGTTTATCTGGGCTTTATTCATTCATTCAGCGGATTTCCACACCTTCTTGGGTAGGTACAATCTGTTGCTCCAGGCTGCCCCGGAGCTGCTGCAGAAAGACCTCCATGGCCAGAGTGAGGTGGAGCTCTTTGTTGTTGAGCCAGTGGACAGTAAACGGACCACCCGGCTCCTCATCATCCGCTGAACACAGTGATGAGATTGAGGGAAGTAGGGGGATATCTGGGATGAAGGGAAACAACAACAACTTTCAACTGCAAGATATGTTATATGTTGAAAAGATGGGCAGTGAATAGATTATTTTATTTTTATTCTTACATTCTATAAATCTTTAAATAAAATGTTACTGAATATCGCTAAATCTTAGGCCATGGTTCTCAGCCGGAAACCAATGGAGTGCCTACTCCAGGTAGGGAATGAGTCCTTACCCCAAGTGAAGGAGTTTAAGT
>JAODUK010060997.1:0-41938 GCA_027564635.1 Typhlichthys eigenmanni
GCTTTCCAATGTGGCTCGGGAAAGGGAGGTTTGGGGTCCCCTGCTGAAGCTGCTGCCCCCGTGACCCGACTCCGGATAAGCGGATGATGATGGATGGATGGATGAATGAATATCATATGACATGGCAGATGTGGTTTGCTTAGAGGAAAGTTATTATGTGTTGCCAATATGCACTATTTATAGTATATTGTGTAACAATGACAAACTTGTTGTTTTCTCTCAATTATTTCCAAGTGGGGGATACTCTGATCTTTCTACTACCAAGTAGAATCAGAGTCACAACTTCAGTATCTCTTTGTCTTCTCTCTAAAATTGGACACATTTAGGACAGGAACCTGGAAGTCACTAAAACACAAATAAATTACATTAATATGGTCTACCAGTACTGACATATGGACGCGTATCAGAGTTCGTTTTCTAAACCAGATAATTTAAATGTTTTCCTTTATCTTGTTCAATGTGGCTCCAACAGTTTCATGGGATAGTGCATCCAGTAAGCAAAGCAAAGGGGAATGCAAACTGCAGACCTCCCACCCTTGCTGCTCTGCAGACAATGCCGCTGTCTCAGCTGAGAAATAGCACAGCAGATCTTTCACTGGCCCTCTAAATGTTTTAACTACCCATGGTTAGTTCTTTTCTCCTCTCCACACTTGCCATGGATGACAAAGTGCCTATGATGGCCGTCAGATGAATAAAGGTTGCCCTTCACTGTCCATTGTCCACACATTAATTCACGTAACAATTAGCAGCCTCTCAGCTACAAGCAGGCATTCGCTTTTGTTCTTTGATCGAGTGTGGAGTCTGGATAGAGGTCCAGTTTCCATAGAGATTATTATTGCGACACTATAGCTTTAAAGAATGGGAGTATTGGGAATATTGAATTGGCATTACCTTTAATGTATTGTAAGCCATGCAAGCTTAATTGTGTGCAGGTCAAGCATTGTTTAGAGGTACTGCAAGACATCATTGAGATATCTGATAAATAATAATAATATCATTAAGATATCTGACACAGTTACCCTGCTTCCTTGAGGGTCATTACAAATAGTAAAGCTCTGACTCACCACTGTGAGTAATACTCTGGTAGGATGGTCTGCTCTGGACACCCATAGGCTTTGTCACTGGAACACCTTTATATAAGGAAATTATTGGTCTGCTCCCACACTACCTATTGTATGTGTTTTATCATGCAGAAAAGTAATGGGCAATAATTTCTGCGTTCTCACAACTTTGTTTATGCTCTCTGACCAAAAATCCCACATTAAAAAGGAAAGAATTGCTTAATAAATTTCACTGAATGCTTTTAAATCTTAAAATGATTTAAGGCCCTGATATACTTGCTTTTGTGCAACGCGTACACATAGACAAGGAGCTGCGTCACGAAAGGAATTGTTAATATACTTGCCTGCGTACCTTGCGTGTGTTTGGAGGATTTTAAATATATCAAGTAGGGGACAGATCAGGACCGAATCATCCCTGGCTGAAACCGGAATATTGTCCTTGACTACCTTCGAATTTTTACAACAATAGCCAGCATGTCAAAATGTGGAGCGGCATGGAGACATCATATAGATTTTGGGTAATTAAAAACTAGGTCTACAAACTTGTCTTTGAAACTTTCCGACATTGCGGTTCTTATTAAGACACTGCCGATCCTGTCCGATCCTTATACTGCCCCCACGTTCGTGCGCTTTATTGCATCATGCATATGCGTAGCATTCATCTCTGAGTTTTATTTAATTTCATTTCAAAATACATTCCAAAGGAACACAGGATTCGCGCCCAATACGCCTGGTAGCCATTTTGCGTACGCGTAATTAAAAGCAAGTACTGTATATTGCAGGCTTTAGAGTAAAATTCTTAAAGATTTTTAAATTTGAACTGTTTACAAAAAGTTTTTCTGTTTCTGTAGTTTTCTGTCTGTAAATGTGTTATTTAGGTCTCCCTTGTAAAACCGATTCTTAATCTCAATGGGTTCCATCTTAAATAAATATAAAAAATATATAATATATTATGTAGGGACTAGCCGTTTACAATAAAAGCAACATTTAAAGTTTTCTTCCAACTTGGCCACCTTTATATATATATATACAAACTATGCAAGCTGTACAGACTGTGGTAGACCTCAGATAAGGATGGAGTCCACAGTACTAAACACAAAGTGTTTTGTGTCCTATATGGGATATGTTTCACCCTGAAGCACCAGAAGACCATATGAAGGCATGGCTAAGAGGTGTAGCACACATACATCTATTTTAGTGATGCAACAAGCTTAATGCTTGATGGTAATCTCCTCTTCCCAGGAGATTCATCTTCTTTCACTCCCCAATGATGTGAGATTGGTAAGGAGGATTCCACGGTCTACATAGACCACAGCTCTTGACGGATGTGTGAACAAGTGGAATTCAAAAGATACCTAAGATACCTTGAAAAGCAGTCCACACATCTTGAGAGTCAATCAGACGATAAGAGGGGGCAGAGGAGGAGGAAAGTGGGCATAATGGCAAGTGAGGTCCGAAACACACAATGGCATTCCCCAAAGGGGGCCTCCTCAAATCCTGAATGTCTGTTCATTCATAAAAATCACATTGGGTGGTAGTCTGTGCTTTTATTAGAAGAGATCTCAACTTCGGTTCAAATATTTTCCTCAGCGCAGGTGACTGAATATAAAGAGCCTAAAATAATGCCAGAATGACTTCACAATTGTAGCCACTGTACAACACCACCTGACATAAAAGCTTTACAATGGCAGCAGCTCTAAATCACACGCAATTCAAGGAAAATAAAAGAAGAACGGTATACCTTTTCTAGACGAGGAGCGTGTAGTATCAAATGTCATTTCTCGCTGTGTTCAGCTGCCTGAATACGTGTAAACACTCCCTAAAGCTGGAGACAGGGACAAAGTGCCAGGTAGATAGATTTGGTTTCCATTGCTGCGGCCAAATAAGGCTTTGTGGCAGGCAAACCTGCAACTGGTGACCATGGAAACTAGTGTTCAACCAGGTTCAGAGCAACCCAGTTGCTGATGGAGTAAACACAGTTTAAATGCAAAAGGTTTCAGAGATGCTACGTTTCTTTAACCATGTTAAAACCATATTAACTGTAAATTGAGAGGTCAAATGTAAGTTAGCTTAACAGTGAGTTAACAATACAGTAGATTTTGTTAATTTAACAAACTGGTCAAAGAAATCACTTGGCTGGAGTCAGTCAGGAGTTCAAAATGCTATATTCTATATTATACAGATGTTTCTAACAGTATGTTAATATTTCAGAATACAGTGCGGTAAACCAGATATTTCTTTAAAAGATACAATATTGATTCTACATCTGAAAGTTCAGATAATAAAAGTTAATCTATCAAAACTACCCATCTATCATGTTCTTTTATGATAGAACAGAAAGTTTGAAAACTGTGTCAAGACACTGACAGCCTTCAATTCTGCTTTCAGCTCACTTCCTGAAGGCAATGTTACATATGGAATCCTGTCATTTGCCGAGCAAGCTTCACAAGATCAACTAACTGCTACCTGGATTATGGCAGGGAAAAACAAGCCAATAAGTAAGGGTTTGACCACAAGCAGGAAAGACATGCAGAGAGGTAAGAGGGTGCTCAGTGTACCATTAGCGGTGGGTATATAGTTAGGTGTACAGAGCAAGTAGCCCTACAAATCCTCCACCCTTAGCACATAAGCAGCAATTATGGTTTCGCCTCTATGTTTTGCCACTCTCAAACCAGCATTTTGACCCCAGCATCCCAATGTACATGACCTACTGTACCTACTTACTGTACTCATAAGAGAGCACATACAACTAAGCAACAGCTGTCAGAAACGTTCAAATGTAGAATAACTACCTGTGACGAGATATGTTATGCAATGCGCTGAGACTGCACTTGTTTTAACACAGCGTCTTTAACAAACGCTATAGGTTAAAGCAAACACCATACAATGTCACGTAACTATTTTTTTTTTTTTTTACAGTGTGGTCAAGAAATGTATAGCTTTAACAGGTTGAATTTAAGTCACTCAGTGTTCAAGCTAATGCAAACTTAAAAATATAATAGAGTGAGCTAAATATTTATGTTTCAAGAAATTCTTCTTTATTCCTGTTGGATACATGTACTAGTCTCTAAATATTTACTTGCAACACACGCTCTTCAGGCAAAAGCAAGTGAAATCTTAAATCTGACCAAACACATGCTCTAAAGTGGGACAACACAGATTACCTCATTATGCTCTGGTTTGTTTGTTTATTCAAACACTAGCTTGTCTCTAGATAACATCCAAATACAAATGTATTGATAGAGCAGCTGAATTTACTGCCACTACAAATCATGTCAAATGTGGCATGGGAGGGTTTATCTCAATTTAACAGCAAATCAAATTATACATTGTATAAGCCTATGGAAGCAGAGAAGGTGAAACCGAGTGGGTGAGAGTGATGAATAGCATATAGCATTCAATGTGGTAACAGTTTTAAATGTTATGCCAAATAGCTGAATAGTTCTGCATAGTGTTTAATCAGTCATATGCAGAGCAATATACTGTAGCAGCAATTATCATAATGAATTGAATTCACATTTCCATTTTAAACAGTGTCTACTAGGGAGGCAAGAAGGAGGCTTAAGGATACACAACTGTAAAGACCAGTGCAGGACCCAGATGGGCCGAATTAAGAAATCAAAGCAGGATGTGACCACCATGGTTTTCCTACAAAAACACATCCATTTCAGAGTGAACAGAGATTTCCTTTTCTGTCTAACAAGTATGTGTGTTTCTTAACAGAAAGACACCTTTTTGTCTCAACCTTTTATAATCTGTAGCGGTGTGGCAAATTTGAGTATAAATTATAGGTCAGACAGATCACTTTTCTGGAAGTGACATTTTACAGATGTCTATGATTCCAAAGGGATATACACAGTATGTGAATGGAGTATCTAATGTTTTCATAGCAGGGTATCAAATGCGATTTTTAGATCATTACCAACACATTTGTAACTTGAATATTTAGCACACAGTGCTTGGAATGTACAGTATCTCATCTCATATTACTTAGTTAGTTCCATACGAAAGTGGTTACACTAATGTGAGTCACAGCATAGGGACATTAGGCAGGTTTGCAGACATGATGGGACACATTTGAAAGCAAAATAGGATAAAAGTCAAAATTGAAATCATACATTATATGATCTTAATGAATACCACAGCTTCTCATAGCCTGAACCTCTTAAGATGTATCGTACACCTACTGTACACATTTGTATTTGTTTTTATGTAAATGCATCATTTGTAATGACCCCCCATGTTTAGTTGTTTCTTGTGTTTTAAAATTCTCTCAACCATACAGATATTTCTGAACTATACAGTATGCAGACATGATAGAACATTGCAATGTGCAATACATTACTTCCTTGTATAGCTTTACTATAGTCCAGTGTTTATCAAACAGGGGTATGAATACCCCTAGAGGTACTTTAAGGTACTACAGCGGGCACAAAACAATGTTTTAAAGAATGGTAATAGCCCTATATATTTTTATGTCTGTTAAAAAGATACTGGAATAATTGAAAGGCAGTACAAGTCAAACACGTTTGATGACCACTGCTAAAGTATATACATATGACTGATGCTTACTTCACACAGTACATACATTGTATCAGAGGTGCATGAACTGCCTTTGTGTGAAGAAAAATAAAATCACAAAACTGTTTCAACTGAGTTATTAACGTATACTATTACTCACATTAAAGTAATAATGAGGCACTGAAAGACTGCTGACACCACGTAAAACATGTTCAAGCAATTGCAGCTCTGAGAACCACCCTTGCTTCTTATAGGTATGAATGTTCCACATCAGACTCAAAACAGAAGCAATATGTGGGGTTAGCATAGGCTTTGGGATATTTGCTTTAGTATGAAAGCAAAAGAGTTATTGCAAGTTAATACAATGGTAACAAATATACAGGGGTACAAAAACAGATGTGTCTGACAAATACCTAAACTATTCAAGGTATGTCAACAGATGTTTGTCAAAAGGCACACATTGGCTCCAGACATTTGTTGTTACACTATTATTGCTAACTACAGGTTAACAAGTAGTACATGTAAGTAATGTGGTGTTAGCGTGTAGGCTGTACTCCAAATATGATTCCATATATATAGCAGTCAGCATGATAAACAATGTAAGACGAAACCTTAATTATTAATTTGACTGCCTTTGTGATTCAAATAAATACATATGGCTCATACATTGTTTCATTTAGCCTACTGTATGTCCAAAAGGACCCTTTCCTTTCCCTCTGGCTAACCTGCCCCTGAAGTGAGAATGAGGAAACCCCATCCCGGCACTGATTTTTAATGTGGCATCTAATTCAGCCATTAAATGGCTCTGTGGGGTGTCCCCTTACAGCAGCTCCCCTCCCCCAACGTCGCTCCCATCTCCCTCCAGGCAAAACCACGCCGGGTGCATGTCAAAGATCACATAACAATAGGGATTCCTGAAACCAGCCAGACTCACATTCACAGGCATCCACTGGTCTACAGTCCCAATAGTTGAGCTATTCAAGCTAAAACAAAAAAAAAATCAAGCCAGCATTCCCAAGAAAACAGTCAATGATTTTGGGTTTCACAGGAGGTTATCTTCCTTGTAATGTGCCTACTTCAAAGCTCACCACTATGTATATTTACTTGAAGAAAAAAAGTGTCTACCTCAGGAAATAGTCAACACAACACGGAGAATGAATGACAGTAAGTGATGGAGCTTGTTACTCCAATTATTGGAGTCCAATATACCTACATTTGGGGTAAAACTCCAATATACACATTTTACAATCTTTACATTTCTTGCATTAACACCCAAGTTTGTATTGCATCCTATACTACTGTAAAACATGCAACAAATATTTGATTAGTTTTTCACTGCATACTGTATAGGCCTACGTAAAGTTTGATTGAAACACTTTAAAATGCTGTGTCTAGTCGGTAGTAATCAGAATCAATCAAATATTAATGTACAGCTTCTCATTTTCTTCAGCCATATCATTTGACAGTGGCACAATTCACCAATAGAAACTTTTACTAAATTAAATATAGGGCCTCAATGAGAATCATAGATAAATTATTCAATAAGGGAAGAGTTCTTTCATTCTATACCTAAGCTCATTCAAGGTGTCCATAGTGTCGCATAAACAGTTACTTGTCAAATTATACACAATGACATTATTGAAAGACATTTAAGAAATTGATGAATGCATTAACACAATATTATAAATCGTCTGGATTTCACAAAAAGTATTTTTTAGATTGAACACCAAGTCTCAAACGCATTCACTGCCAAAACATGCACTACGGCTTCAATATAACATTTTACAAGCCTTTAGATTAGTGATATTTGTGTAATGACCGGTCTGCATAGACTGCCAACTTCCACACATTCTAATGAAGTTAAGCAGACGTTTAGTTGACTGGTTTTCTCAATTCCTCAATTGGCGTACAGTATGTTCCACACAAATGTTGATGGTTACATTGTCTTAAAAGGAACTTGCATAAGTAAAATCAGTGTTTTGTGTTTTCGTATCGTAGTTTTCACTTACCTTGCCATTGCGATGCGACTGGGCTCACAAAAATTAGGAAGTAAAAAAGCCGCTCATACCATGAGGAACACCTGCAAAAGGGCAGCATATCGAACATTTCAAAACTTTATCGACGTGTTCAAGTCAAGAGTGCAATGAGAAATGCAACGTTACCTCATCTTCATACGTTCTCTCACAGGAACAGAGTAAAAGGTCTACATGAAATTGTCGGTCAACTAGGATGAAAAAAACTCGTCGCTCTTGGTCCAGCAGTGCCGTTCCACGCTGGTTGAACAGCTGATGGGAGACGGGGTGCTCTGCTGGCAATGCAAGAGAAGTGAGAGAGTGCAGTGAACATGAGTTGACAAAAGAGATTTCCTCCAGGTCCTAAAGAGAAAAAATCGTTTTGTGTGTGCCCCTTATTTTGATCGCTCAATTCAACTCCAAGTCCAATGTAATCTATTAGATGTCTATACACCTAAACCTGCTGAGAGTTGAATGGTGTTTAGTTGGAATTCAGAATTCTACCTGTACTTGTAAGCCTTATTAGGCATATATCCTGTAATCATTACCTTAAGATAAAGCAAAGCAAATTACCTTAAAATAAAGTCAAGTCCACACATAGCATAACAAATGATGTTATACAGTAACCCAAATATCTTTATTGTCTTTGTATTTAGTTTTTTTTTACAAACCTAGCCTATAGGTTATCTCATTTAGATGTCTTAAGTTGAACATTCATATTGTCACTTGATCTAGGCATGTTTTTTTTTCACTTATAACAACACTTATAATGCAATAACAATGGATAAATGGGATCTGCTCTGCATTGCCAGTGTTGTGCTCTGCAATACCTACATGATGTCGTGTTGACAGAGTTCTGTAGCCTTTAGGTGAAGATGAACTGTGCAAATTCTAGTTTTCCACTGGAAAAACCCTTGTCAAGCTTCCTTGTCAGTCCCTCTTCTTGTTCTTGTGGGCTTGCAAGAATAAACTTGATAAGGTATTGAGTCCATGTTGTCTCAGTCAAGGTTTATTTGCTTTGGTCTGTCTCACTGAGAGGTCAAAAAAAGGTTAGACCCTCTTGAGTAAGACCACGTTCACTAGGGTAACTTCTATTCAATTCAAAAGTCAAGATGTTTCTGGAAACTTTATTGTATTTATATTATTATTTGTATATTTAACTGCTTGGGGAATTGCATAATTTCAGTCCTGAAAACAAAATGTATTGATAATAAATATTGATAGTGTCAGATACAGTACTTGTATATGGGATGAGAGTAAAATATTCAACAATACAAGCACTGAATAATATTGTCTTGCTAACAATATGTTAGTAAATGCAGGACGTCAGACATAAACCAACAATATAGTTTGCCACTCACATTCAATTTTCCAAATTGGGACTTCAATATTTTTGTTATTCACTGTGACAATACAGTAGGACAATATAAGAACTTTAAATCTTCTATGCATTAGACGAATATGGCAGAACTTATTCATTCAAGAATGAAGGTAAAATGATTTGCTATCTGATTAGGAGTGTAGTGGAAATATTATCTTTCTGTCAGAGAAAGGACATAATAATTGGCATTCAGACACTTTACAAGAGGGATAAGCATAGCTGTCTACTTAACACAGAGCAGTAGAAGACCGTTTCAAATTTGAGTCTGAGTGGGTAGAGAATGGAATGGTTTCAAACCACTGGAATTAGCATTTTTGCCAGGATTTGGGCTTGTTTCAATTACTGGTCAGGGTATGTGCCCACTTGATAACGTAAATGATGTTTCCACATTCATACTCTATAACAGAATAAAAGTGGTGTTCCCTGTCTCATAGTCTGGCTTTCTCCTCTTGAATTATAACCTTGATTCATTGCACTATAATAATACTTTCTTGATTGTAAGAAAAACAAACAAAAATGCAAGTTATAATGCTACAAATTACAAATATATTAGGATATTATTTGACAGTTACTCTAGACATCAGATGGATTGTTGTGTGGTGTAGTTACAGAACATGGTCAGTAGAGAATGCAGTTGTTCTTCTTTGCTGATGCCGCATACACGCAAATGAACACACCGCCGTTGTGCATCGTGCATTTTGGGCAAATAACACTGAATGAATCAATAGATATTCGCTGTCAAGTGTGCCTAGAAGTTATTTCATTTTCAGGTTATGGCTTCAATTATTGTTCATAGGCCTACAACATAATATAGTAGGCTATAGCCTATTGAATTAAATTGCAATTTGAAATGGCAAAACAAACTTACGTCACCAATCACCATATATTGTTGGTTGATTTAAAATATTTTGATAGTTGAGCTTTAACTTTGGGGTTCCTCCATTGGGTTTCACAGCCTATTTTGCCTCTCCCATGTCCCCATTTGTCTTTTGACCCTTTATGTTCACAGTTAACCTATTTCAGTACAATGATTTACTTTAAAACGTATTACATTACCTATTAATTGTACTACCCATCTAGTGTTTGCTTATTGTTAATGGCTCTGCCCATATCATTTCTTTCTTTCATGCATGCAGTAGCCTACTGGTTAGACAGATGTGTTTCTATTAGAAGCAATAGCTCCAGTGGTCCGGTGCTGTTCAGCTGTTTCTATCTAAAAGTAACTGTCTGAACATGTCCACTAATCTGTCGATGTCAGTTTCCTCACATTCCAATTTCAAATTAAGAAATGACGTTTGTTCCACTATCTACCAGCAGGGGGAGATAGGCTAATATTATGTCACACCAGTACTGTAGACTACTGAACAAAGCAAAATATGTGACATCCACCGATGTACTCAACAAAAAGTAAGGACATTTGTGTTTGGTAGATTATTTTCTTGTTGTAACAATGCTTTTTGGCAATACATCTTATACAATTGTACATCATGATTAGTCCTTTTTTAAATGGTGCCACATTTGTAAGCAACATGCATTTGTGGGATGAGCAGCAGAGCTGAGTATATATAAATCTTCTCAGATAATGCCAAACAACTTTCCTTTGATATTGACTCTTGTTTTGGTGTTGTTTGGTGGTTCGGATGATTGAAGTCTGAAGAAACAAGACAAATTGGCAATTTCACAATGTATTCATTTAACAAACAGAAGCATCAGTAGGGTGTGGAAGAACCATGCACAGCCACAACAGCACCCCCTCCTCATGCTGTTACCAGCCTGGTCACACATGCTGTGGGATGGCCTCCCATTCTTCAACCAGCATTAGTCGCAGGTCAGCAGACGTGGTTGTCTTGGTCACTGTCACAAACAGCACGCCCAAGCAGATCCCACAAGTGTTCACACATGTCCTTGCTTTTTTAATGTAGTTTATAGGGCCTAATAATCTGGCTACATGTGTGTTGGGGAAAAAGTGTAGTAATAGGCTAAGGAATGGATAAATGAATCCTATTGTCCAATGAAGGTACTTTTGTTTATTAATTTTTACATTTAAATATTCAGAGCATCATATCCTGTTTGCTTGACTGGGTATTGACCACACAGACCACATTTCAGTGATCAGTAAAACTAAAAACACCAAACTACTAGTTTATTAGACCCATGATGTGACATGCTTTATGATGCTGGAATTCTGTCATACCATAAAATAAGCACATGATATGTTACAACCAAATTAAAAGTTACAGCATGAACTTTAAAAAAGCTCGGTAGGCCAGTACCACTTTACAATAAGACCACCATAACACCATGTCCTAACTGGATGCGACAAGAAAGAATTGTTCATATCTTAAATAATAAATCAATTATAAACTATTCATGAACCCTTTATAAATCAATAATAAACTGGTAAATCATATTAGATCATTTGGGACAATGGTGACCTGTTTCTTGCCAAATACTGTGTTCACATTTGTAGTTGTGCTGCTTATACAATATGGCAAATACACAATATTGTCAAAAGTATTGGGACACCCCTCCGAATCATTGAATTCCGGTGTTCCAATCACTTCCATGGCCAAATGCTTGTAAAATCAAGCACATAGGCATGCATACTGCTTCTATAAACATTTTGGAAAGAATGGGTCGCTTTCAAGAGCTCACTGAATTCAAGCGTGGTACTGTGATAGGTTGCCACGGTGAACTGTTGGTGGTATTATAACGAAGTGGAAGCGATTGGGAACAGCAGAAACTCAGCTACGAAGTGGTAGGCCACATAGAATCACAGGGCGGAGTCGGCGCATGCTGAGGCGCACAGTGCACAGAAGTCGCCAACTTTCTGCAGTCAATAGCTACAGACCTCCAAACGTCGTGAGGCCTTCGGATTAGCTCAAGAACATTGCGTTGAGAGCTTCATGGAATGGGTTTCCATGGCCGAGCAGCTGCATCCAAGCCTTACATCACCAAGTGCAATGCAAAGCATTGGATACAGTGGTGTAAAGCATGCCGCCAATGGACACTAGAGCAGTGGTGACGTGTTTTCTGGAGTGAGGATTCACGCTTCTCTGTCTGGCAATACGATACACAAGTCTGGGTTTGGCCGTTGCCAGGGGAATGGTACTTGCCTGACTGCATTGTGCCAAGTGTAAAGTTTGGTGGGGGGGGGGTTACGGTGTGAGGTTGGGCTTGGCCCCTTAGTTCCAGTGAAAGGAACTGTTAATGCTTCAGCATACCAAGACATTTTGGACAATTTCATGCTCCAAACTTTGGGGATGGCCCCTTCCAGTTCCAACATGAATGCACCTCAGTGTCCAAAGCAAGGTCCATAAAGACATGGATGGATGAGCGAGTTTGGTGTGGAGACACTTGACTGGCCTGCACAAAGTCCTGACCTCAACCCGATAGAACAACGTTAGGATGAATTAGAGCGAGACTGCGAGCCAGGCCTTCTTGTCCAATATATGTGTCTGACCTCACAAATGCGCTTCTAGAAGAATGGTCAAAAAAACCTTGTAGTTTAGGAGTATGGAAACATAGTCTGTTTCTCAATATGCATTCTTTTTTGTTATTGCGTTCTCGCAGACTTGTAAAACGTCATCATTCACAGCCAAGTACTGTTCCAATTCACAAGTTTGCATCTACCCAAGAACCGATAAAATACAAGGAAGTGTTCTCGATAAACTGTCCTTTTACCAAGGATGCATCCAGTGGTGGCTTGTGTGTGGACTTGTCAGCGGAATATCCCAGAATGCATTTTGAATCAACAAGCGGCAATGGCAGTCGAGAAAACACACAAGATAGCTATGCTTTTCAAAATAATACTGTTAATCACGAAATGCTGTTTTAAGAGTTTTTGAAGCAAGAAAATAATTGTTTTAACTTTAAATCTATGGTCGATTAACCAAGATGGAGTCTAGTTTAAAATGTTCTACAACAAATTCGTAGATGTGAGTTCCCGCTAACAGACCGGGACAGCCGTGATACCTTGCCGGCTATCTAGCGTTCAAAAATGTGTACAATTTTGCGCTGATAGTACTGGTAAACTATATACCAATCTCTTCAGTGGAATGGCAGGAATATGGGAAAAGCTTCTAGCATTTACCGTACTGGAGATATGATACGAAATAAAGACCGATGCAAAATCCGCACCGGTGCAGATCTTGGCATAAATGTATACATTTTTTTACAGTGGCATGCATAAAAACAATTTGAAACTACTGTTGCCTTTAATAAACCCCATCTCTCTTGCACTCAAACAAATCTAAAACAATAACCAGTCATTTGTTAGCCAATACAGTATATTCGAGGACACTGTATAGACTTAGACTATGCAACAGGAGCAAAAGGGATCTTATTAATCCTCCCTTAAGTTTTAACCCAGACCGCAGGCACAAAGCTTTGCATAACCAAATGGCTGGATCATATTACTATAACAGCTGATGAGAGGTGGTGTAAGTTTGTAATACATGAAGCAGTAAACAGCTGAAGGGCCAGGTCTCACAATCACAAATACAAACATGGTTTGCTCATACTGTACGGTGGCATTATATCAACAAGTAATTATTATCTGACCATACATTCTTAAAATTGTCTTCGAAATTGAAATTAAATGCAAAATAGCTTTACACTTGTTTAATAGATGATATAAAGGTACCATATGTCACCATCAACAATCTGCATTCATGCACATCTGGCCACATGGATAAGAGGCATCCACTGAAGCCTATATGGCAATATTTATGACCAGACATATTGTTGTATGTTGATATAGCGCTGTTTTCTATAGTCACTGCACACTGCAGGAACGTCCCTCCACCTCTCAGTTTCATGGGTTATGCAAGTTAGAAAAGTTATTAAGTATAAAAAAATATTGATGCATTGCATAAAAATAATGTGACTAAGAAAGTTTTTAAAGGGAGTTAGCTATACAGTAGTAAGCTAACACACTTTTGGTCAAATTCACCGAACATCTCAAGTGTTTCTGTGTCTTTCAATTAATTTCAAGCAGTAACAGCTTTACAAAAAAACTGCAAACAGCCATCACATTGATTCATTTCACAAATAATTCCTTAGTAATATGGTATAGGAACATCTCCTCACTAGTATTTTCTGTGCGGACGGAGCTTCTACGTTAGCATTGAAGGTAGAGGTGTTTTCACCTCACATATCAACAAAACAACATATATACCTTTAATGTCTACTTTGATTAGTTGAGTTATGTACAGTAGTTGTGTGTCGTGCATGAGAATCAAAATACTTCCCCTGTCATGTAGGCGGTTCTTGATGCACTTAGCCAGCACTTTGTCCTAGGCTGGCTCTGCAAGACTACAAAATGGTACAGACCGCACCACACAACACAACCCCAGCCTTGGCAATGCATTTCTAATTTGTAGGGCGGGGCTTCTGAGACAGAGCACATTTAAGTCCTGCCCATGCCAGGGATGGAAACATTCCATAGCTCTCCAATGATATACTGTGGCATAGTTTTTAATGCAATTTGACATATTGACTTCATACAGTTTGGTCTCCTTTTAGCCTTCTCCACTACTTTTTTCGATTCAACAGGTTATGAAAACTTAGTTCTGGGCTCTTTATCTTGTGGGTAGTGACAGCTTTTAGGAAGGTTTCAGTTTATACATTTTTTTGTAAAAGTCAGAAATGACTTTAGCTTATCTTAACACAATGGAGAGCTATAAACTGTTTGGTGTGGTTTTCAGAGTATGACGAGTTGCGCTCTGTCTATATGGCATTTAAGGGAGAGGGAGACGCACCTCATGATAGCAAGCTAGCTTTCAAGATAGCATACTGTCAATTTCTTTGTCAAATTCAGCTAATCTACTCACTAGCTGCCTCTTCTGTGAAATGAAAATACATAATAATAATAATAAATAAAAATAGTTTCTAGGGGATAGGTGTTTTGGTTTTGATCATGTTAATTGTACTCCAGAATCCCTGACTCCACCTGTAATCATCAAAATGTATGGCATATATAACAAGATGCCTATTAGGCCTATACCATGAATATACAAATGAGTGGGTCATTATCACACTTGCAGAAGCCTGAAAAGACATGTTCATTTGAATCAGGTGTGTTGTAGCAGGGTGACCTCTACAACAGTAGATCTCCAAGATATTTACCCTATTATTAGCAATTATTATGCTAAACAAAGGTTTGTCCCTATCTTTTATTCTTAACCTGTATGTGTTCGTTGGCTTCCCTGCTCTATGTGTTTTGCCTCACCTGTACCCAATCAGTAACCTTCCCTTCACCCTGTCCTATCCACCCAAAATGTGCTTGTGTATGTTTCGAAGGTCCAAACATGGCCTTCAATGCATCACTGCAATAACTGCATCACTGTACTTGGGTCGTTCAAACAAACAACTATGACAAGCAACTATGAATAATCATGAAAAGCTTATTATGCTAGTAGATTGAAATCTACCCTAAAAACGTGAACCTACAGTAAACAGGCCTTATCTCAGATAAAGTAGGAATATGTAGCAGTGGCCAGCCGGCAAGTTGTGATGGATGCTATAGGGCCATTGGGCTTTAGATCCGTGGGAGTTGGTTTCGCTTCCCGGGTGGGACGGACCTCCATCACACAATGTTTTCAGAAGAACAAGACCTAGGCCTACAGGCCTGGACAAGACTGCACCGCAACTTAGTATTGTATTTAGCATTTCTAATCAGGACAGGTGCTTCAGATGGAGCATCAGTTATGTGAGAATATTTTCACTTAATAATAAAATGTCCGCATTTTGTTTGTAGAATCTTCTAGAATAGTTAAATCAAAAAGTCAAAGAAATGAGGTTTAGACTTTAATAATTTTAAAGAATAAGCCTACTGTCTCCTTAGTGTTTTTATTGCAAGGTCTCAAGTACACTAAGCAGCCAGCCACAGACCTGTGGAACTATCTTTAGCCTATGCTAGCAAGTGAATGGAAGAGCCTGACTTATCTTCACTGCTGTCATCGAGGCTGCCGGTATTTTTAGTGGAGAGCGGCAGCTGCAAAAGCATTTAACGGTCTTCAATGAACAATGACACTCGTGGTGTCTACGGGCTAAATGCAACAGAGATTGGGGGACTACTCTGTAGCAGATTGGAGTGGATATTCAAGTTATTTACTATTCGTGCTGTCTTACGCAAGTGTTTCACAATGTACTTGCAAAACACTGCACAGTAGACCGAGCCGAGGAGAGCATTATTGTGAAATCAACAGGCTTTAGGAGTGAGCGCACCATCGATTATTTATCCTGAAGAAAGACTGCACGTGGGGAATGTATGTTGACGATAGTTCCTGTGGACTAAAGCGAGGTAGGTCATGTGAGGGGTACACGCAGCCCAGCTTCATAAGGGGCAAAGGCCATTCCAATTAAACCAGGCAAGTACACGCAGGGGTTAATCTCTTCTCTTAAATCACCCGTGGGGAATATTAAAGCGTTGTTCAACAGTATTTCATGAAATGTTAATATGCTACATGCAGCATGTAGCCTAATAGAAAACTAGAAGAACAGCCTACTAGAAAAAAATAGGCTCTACTTAGTTTGGGGGATAGGTTAGGGTAGACCTATATGATTCAACATTTTTACATTTTAAACATGCATAAACTTTAGAACAAGTAATATGCCTACGCTATACTTAAAACAAACATGACCTTATTACAATAGTAGCCTAATGTACATTCTTCACTGATTAGGTTGTAATTTGACCTGAATTGAAACACTCTACATTTTTTTTTAGGATTTTTACATTTCTGATGGCATATGGCTCGAGCAGCCGAAACACACACGCCCTTCTTAGCTGGTTATTACTGGTTAGTAATTAAATTATTATAAATGTGTTCTATACTGCAGTTCCTTGATTTATCCATTGAGAATATGGGCTATGATGCATAAGATTCTGCTTTAATGGACAAGGCGGCCAGAAAAGATTCTAATCTCAAATTAGCTATCTGACCATCTCTTCTTCCATGGGGACAAAATGTCAACACTTGGTGTAAGCTGTCTCAAAATACTTAATCCCTTACTGACTCACACATGCTGATAGATTCTTGTGATTTAATCTGCCCATCAGTGGGCAGCAAAACATGAGAAGTACTGCAAGGCAATAAACTAGACACAATATCACCAATTCACAGCCTTAAGATAATGCCTTGGAATGGATGCGGGAGAATAGCATTTATGAACAGTGACATTTTGAGATGGAATCCTTTCATGAAGCTGCCAACAAAGGGTGTGATGGAGCCTTAGCATATTTTGACTGCAATCTCTCCTGGGTGGGCACACTATGTGTTTGTTTGAGCATGCAGGATCAGGGCGTTCTTTGTGATACCTGACACACACACACTCCATTGCAGGTCTTTTTAAGGGTGCGCTATATTAAGCACTTTCCCACTGAAATACAGCACCAGCTGTGTGGGATATGTGTTCTGGCTGCTGGTGCAATAGGACATGAGCTGTGTCCCCACCAAACCTAGTTATGTGATTCTCTCATGCAGACAGATCGAATAAAATTAGTAATCGTAATAATGTGATTTGTTTGCATTAAAAACACTTGGATGTACCTTTATAAACTATACAAACAAAAAGTAAGGACATCTGTGAACACTTGTGGGATCTGCTTGGCCGTGCTGCTCGTGCCAGAGTGACCAACACAACCAGGTTGGCTGACTTGTGACAAATGCTGGTTGAAGAATGGGATACGATTCCACAGCAGTGTGTGACCAGGCTGGTGACCAGCATGAGGAGCATGAGGTGCCAGGCTGTTGTGGCTGTGTATGGTTCTTCCACACACTACTGACGCTCCTGTTTGTTAAATTAATACATTGTGAAATTGCCGGTCTTGTGTCTTCAAACTTCAATTATCTAATCATCCAAACAACACCAAACAAGAGTCAACAACAAAGAAATGCTGTTTGGCATTGTCTGAGAAGATTTGGCAATTGTTTTATGGGGCAACAGGTCTACGCTGCTGCTCCACCCACAAATGCCTGTTCCTTACAATTGTGGCACCATTTAAAAGGGAAGTAATCAGGCTTTCCAACTGTATTATAGATGTATTGCCAAGAAGCATTGTTACAACAACAAAATCTACCAAACATAAATGTCCTTACTTGTGTTATGCTTACGTAGTTATCACATGACCACCTGTGTGTGGAAGTGTGAAAAGTGCAAATTGAAATAATATGTATTGAATGAATGATCTAATGCTAATATTGATTTTTATTTATTTATTTTATTAGAACCTTGCACAGTGGAGAGTAGGGCAGTCTTGCTCTAAGTGCTTGAGACCCTTCACTCTTCACCCTGCACTCTTCTGCCTGCTTAAGAAGCTGGCAACAACAGACAAATGGATGTGTTTGGAGGTGCACCACGATTTCTGGCCTACCCGCGGCCTGTTGTGGTACAGAGTGGCACCGACGCCGTCCTCAAGTGCCAGATTGGCGGCGACCCGAGACCTGCTGTGATCTGGGAGCGGAACAATGAAAAGATTGACCCACAGGGACGGTACAGAGTTTTTGAAGATGGAAATGTTTACAACCTCATTATTTCATCTGTGACCGCAGAAGACACTGGTCAGTACATATGCAAAGCAAAGAATAGCATTGGGGAGACGTATGCTGCAGCTATGCTCAAGGTGGAAGGGGAGGCCCAGGAGATGGAGCTGCGAGAGGAAAACAAGCCAAGGTTTCTCATCAAGCCCCTTTCCACTCGCGTCGGTCGCGGAGACGACGCCGTCTTCTCCTGTAAGCTGTGGGGTAACCCACGGCCAGACGTGGTCTGGGAGAAGGACGGAAGGAAGCTCAATGAGATATTTGAAAGTACGCACTTTAGTGTGGGCCAACAGGACGGTGGGTGGTTCCAGCTGAAGATCTTCAAGACCCGTGCACCAGACGGCGGTGTGTACACGTGCAAAGCTAGGAATGAGTTTGGGGAGGCGCTGGCGGGAGCTGTCTTGCTGGTTGATGCAGGCCCCGGACATGAGGAGGATGGGAATCGTAACGGTTACACAAACGGCCACTGGAAAGCTCACCAGGGCAAAGCACGCGGTGGCAGGCTGGTGTCAAATCGTCTAAAAGATGATTCCATGGCCAAGTCGACTACAGTGAAAATGTTTGCAGTGACAGAGGGCAAGCACGCCAAATTCCGCTGCTTTGTAACTGGGAAGCCCAAACCAGAAATAATTTGGAGAAAAGATGGCAGGCTGATACTTTCTGGAAGGCGTTATTTGTTATACGAGGACAGGGAGGGATACTTTACTCTAAAAGTGCTGTACTGTAAGCAGAAGGACAATGGAGTTTATGTTTGTGCGGCATCCAACACCGCAGGGCAAACCCTCAGTGCTGTACACCTGTCTGTAAAGGGTAAGTCAACATAATCTTTCTGGCCTTTATACCCCCCCTCTTCGCCCAACACATGTGTGGGCTATTTTGGGGGAGAAAAGTGTAGGTCACATTTAAATACAAGGGGGTTGTTATCCCACAGTCCGTTCATAATTTATAATACAAGGTAAAAAAAGTATCCAACATCATCTAACATCAAATTATTAAATGGTACTTCAGTGATGAATGGTGTGCTTACAAAATAAAATTGACATTGATTGTTCGTGATGGGGCATGCTAATATGGAAATTAATGTGACCAGTGACCAAATAATTTGGCCCTAGTATGCAGTTTGCAGTATGTCAAATACATTTCAAATGATGGTCCCCTGGAGGATTGATGATACTATATATTGTATGTCTTAATCAGACATTTGACCCAAGAGAACAACCAGGCCAGGCCAAGCTCATCAGTTTGAAGTGGATGCTAATAGCTGCACTCATCTATGCAAAGTCACGTATCTTGTGAAAGCCCCAGAGGTGTCCATTGGATTAAAACATGTGGGGATTAATCAGATTTCTCACATGGGACAGGGATGTTCATACGTATGGCACCAAACATTGATACCGTAACAGTATTGGATATCACTTAGACATAAATATCACTATGCAAGTTAATATATGCGGGTATTGAGTGTGTGATTTCTGGCCTCAGCACATTCAAACATCAATAGAGAAACACAAAATTGTCAGTCTGTTTGTTTACCCCAGTGTTTCACGTAGCCCTCTTTGTCTCTGTCCAATGGTCTGTCTTGTCTTCCTGTATTTAACCCTTGTATGGTGTTCGGGTCTGTGGGACCCGAACACCATGTTTACCACAAGATAAACGGTTTGATTTATAATTATTTCAAGATCAGAATTATTGGCCTTGTCTCATTTTCTGTAAAGAACATATAAAATAAGAGGTTTTAAATGACCTTACACTGCACACACACACACACATTTATATTACACACGTGGTGTGTAAAACTGAATTAATATAAGTGTAGAGGATGCTGGTGGTCCTTCAGCGTAACCCTCAGAACAACCATCTGTAGAACCTGAAGTTAGTGTGAGATGCTGTTGCATATGTCTGAATTTCTTACCGTGACCAAATATTGTGTTGTGTGACAGACGGTCATAAAATTCCTGATCACTGCAAAAACTAGATCTAACTTAGTGTGATAATCTTGTTTTTAGATTTAAAATCTAGTTGGGCTTGTTGCTAATATTAGTGCCTTCTAGTGACTTAATTTAAGTGAATGTACACTTAATTTAAGAAATCAAGTGAATTTCACTTACTGCACTGGCAGACAGTTTTGCTTGTTTTAAACATTAGTAAGCTCATTACTAATATATATAGCTTTTTTATTATTTGAGGTGGTGGCCAGAAGCAACAATAAATAAGTACTATGATGTGTGTGGACCCAAGATGTACAGAAAGTCACAGTAAACATGCATGTGTAAGTGCAATAAATATATGTAACACACACAGTAAAACTCTGCCTCTCATGTTGTAGGCTGGCATGAAAAGACTCCTGCTATGATCACACTGCCAGCCCAAATCAAAATGATTGTGCGTATCCAGATTGAATTCATATTGGTTTGTGAAAGAAAACTGTTGAATGTACAGTGTCCATAGCATCCTCCATTACACACTAGTGACCACTTGTGTGCACCAAACACACAGACTGAAGAGGCTGGTAAGCTGCACATAGTGATGTTTCATGCTAAAGTCAATGCGGGCGTCAATAGTGAGAGAAGGTTAACGAGTGACACATCTACTTTGAGAGCCATCGCTAAGTTTGTCTGGTGCCACAGAGTTCTGCACTGTGACTTGGCAGCGCAACTGTTTGGAGGGTCGAGATGACCCATGCTGATTTTAAATGCCCATTAATGTTGTGGGTCCACCAGACCTGCAAACATTGGCTGAGTAACAAACAATATGAACACCACACAAGGATTAAACCCTGCTGTTTCTCTGTTTTGCCTGTATATAACCGATTTACATAAAAGCCCTTATAATACACCTGTGTTGTGTGATTGGGTCCTATCCCGCCTCCCAGCCTGACACTAAACCCAGTCTACATTGTTTATTTTGCTAATTGTCTGGTGCTGTCTGAAATGTATGTGCCAGATGGTGTAATTTAGAAACACTTAAGTATGTTAATGCATTACACCGTATCTAAATGAGCCACTTGTCTCATGATTGTGTTCATCCCGTTAGCTTTGCTGGTATTTGCTAACAAATATTTTTCGAATTACGTTATAGCACAGTGCGGGTTGTGCATTTTTCTGACAACTGACAATAGATCAGACATTAGTTATTCTATAGTCTATAATAGGTGATGCTGTTTTAATCAATATCCTTCAATATTATGTGTCCTTCCCCTTAACACCAGAGCCGCCTGTGCGGTTCAAGCAGCCCCTCATTGATCTAGAGGTATGGGAACGCGACTTGGCTGTTCTGGAGTGTGAGGTTCCAGAGGACTCAGTCCCAATCACATGGTATCTGGAGGACAGGCGACTGCAACCAGGGGCCAAATATGGGATGGAGGAGTGGGGAACAAAACGGCGTCTCACTATCCGAGATATCGGAGTCGATGACGATGGGATTTACCTCTGTGAAATGCCTGATGGAGGAAGAAGCATTGCAGAGGTAGCTGTGAAAGGTAAGTTTGAATACAAGCAAGATCAGACATTAAGCATTAACAACACATAGAGTAACTTTGCAAACTTTACTGTTTCCAATTATGATACAGAATTTTACTTGCAGGCACAATTGTGCGGAAGCTTCCAAGAAAGGTGGATGTTTTAGAAGGGGAAAATGCTGCTTTTTGTGTTGAAGTGGAGGAAGAGGAGATGGACATACACTGGTACAAAGATGGCATAGAGCTACGTGAAACACACCAAACCATCGTGAAATCTTTTGGTCGGACTCACATCTTGGTTTTTGTCAACACAATGCCACAAGATTCTGGCCTTGTGACTTTTTTTGTGGGCAGGTCGAAGACTTCCTCACAGCTTCGGGTAAAATGTATGTGACATTTATTCTTTGTATAAGGAGCACTGATGATACAAAAAACTACCGCTTTTGAAAAATGTACGATTGCATTTAATTAAGTGAAGTGCATAGTGCAGTGACACTCACCTCTTCCACTTTCCTTTTCAGGAAATTATATTTAGAGTTTATAAGCTTATGTAACACACTCTTTCAATTAGGTCATTTAGCAGACACTTTTATGCAAATCATCTAAGAATGAGCACAATTACATACAAGCAGGTAGGGGTTGTTCCACAGATGCTTACAGGCAGGCCCAACATGTTGCATCAGATCCATGAACTACCATGAAAAAACATAAATACTACAATAGGTTATATTTTTCTTGTGAGATGTCTCCAAGACAACAATAAATAAACTACAAATATGTACTGAAATGTTGGTTTTCTCTTTTGATTCAGCGGCCAGACATTGTCCGCCCAGTTGTCCGGTGGGTGTACAGATCAACACCGAACGTGCCAATGCTGCTCTTCTTTCATGGGTTCCTGCTCAGGACACGCGAAAGAACCCTCCCTCTGGATACGTGCTGGAAAGACAGGAAGTTGGCACCGGTTCACAGGAGTGGCTGCAGTGTCTGACCACTGACTCCGCCACCTCTGTGGAGATCCTCGGCGACAGTGTTCCCTGTGAAGCAGATTATCGCTTTCGCATTTGCAGTGTGAACAAGTATGGCAAGAGCAACAATGTGGAATTCCCAAGAGCAGTTCATTTAGGTACATTGTAAACTGCAATTGTAAAGGTACGTTCACACTGTTTGTTCGCTACAGCTACAAAGAGACAAGCTACCATTCATTTTGAACGTGAGCCAGCTACAGCGAGCGACTGAACTTGGCTACAAAATCTCCCAGCAACAGTGACAGTTGAGAGTTGGTGAATAACGTACTTCATGCTAATTTCCAGCGACCGCCTAGTGATGGAGTTCTGTGACATCCAATGGCTGGGTAGATACTCTCTGCCGCTTGAACTTCCGTTTTTTTTGTACTTGTAAATTTGCACACAAAAAATTTATGAAAAACATGCCTACTATACAATGCATCTCTGGTATCATATGAAATATAACATTAAAATTATTGCATGGGAAAATTGTTTCAGAGATCGTTGGGAATAGGATCACGGGTGAGTGATACAGTCATAATGTAGAAAAGTCACCCATTCTTTGACATGAGTTCTAGACAAACAATTCCATCTTTCATGTTGTTTTTTTGTGGGAATGTAGCCCGCGTTTGCCGTGATTTTACTTCCTGGTTGTTGCTGGCAATATTAGGAAGACACTCCTTCCCCAAGCAACACAAAAGTGACCTCAGTGACAGTTCGCAAGAGATCAAGCAATTTGTGTAGCTGAGTAAGCTGACAGTGTGAACGTAGGGTAAGAATATATTATGTATTGCTAGTCTACTGTAAAAATATGTGTTGTTCAACTTTTGTAAATAGTCCTTGCTGTCTTAACTCTGTTGGATTTATCTGAAATATCAGAATAAAAATGTCAGATTAACATTTGAAAGGTAAACCAAGCCAACCAGGTCAACTAAATTCAACAAAATATTTTTTTCAGTGTATAAACTACATCATCCTGATAAAGAAAATCCTCTGAGCTGGTTGAAAGTCATCATGCCACTTATATTTATAACGTATCTGGTATTTATGTCATCCAGTCCCCGTAGCAAGAATACAAGCTCCTCTACAGGATGCCTTGGTGCCAGAGGGGCAAGACGCAATATTCTCCATTGAACTGTCAGCTTCAGTCATTGGGACTTGGTTTTTAAATGGTACGCAACTTCAAGAAGATGAGCGCTACTCCATGAGACGCTCACGGACACACCAATCTCTACGCATTCGAGGGGTGCGTGACACAGATAATGGAGCTGAGATTACATTCATTGCCTATGGCATTAGGGATTCTGCAGCATTGTACATTCAAGGTATATATGACATTGTTTGACAAATTATATATGTCTTGTGGTTTTAACTTGTTTATGACAACTCAAGACCCTTTGATATATGATAAATGCCCGATTAGTAATGGTAGATCTTTGAAAAGTTAATTACAGCTATAAAATACATAGCGTGTTTAACTATAACTTTTAATTATGAAAAATCCTTACAGCTCCTCTTGTGAAGTTTTCGCCACTGTCGGAAATGGATCGTAATAAGTTCATAGAAGTTGGCAACCCCATTGTGCTGTACTGTGAGCTATCAGACCCTGAAGCTCTGGTACACTGGTACAAGAATGGGGTGGCGCTACAATCAATGGAGGGTCTTCATATCCAGTCGGAGGGCACCATGCGGAGAATCGTCATCCAATCAGCAGAATTCTCACACTCGGGAGTGTATTGCTGTGATGCCATTGATGACGTTATCAGATTTAACGTAGAAGTAGAGGGTAAGTGGCAAGAGCTTTTTGCAATCAGATGTTTTCTGATGCTCTGCCAATCTATCTTGTTTTTCCGATCTTGTAGAACAGATACAGTAAATTCTCAATCTTGTCTCATAGCATGTCAGAAATATCAAAATTAATAAGTAAATGATAAAACCATCACATGCAGACCTAATGTACCATCCCAATATCTAAACCTAGCACCACCTGTGAGGTTCTCAGCTATTCCGGATGCTGAGAGGAAAAAGACCATCCAGGCAGGCTGTCCCCTTGTCCTACAGTGTGAGCTCTCAGACGCCTCTGCTCAGGTGTGCTGGTACAAGGACGGGTCAAAGCTCCTTCCTCAGAAAGGTGTAGAAATACTATCAGACGGCTGTGCAAGGACCGTAATCGTCCACTCAGCAGACTATTTTCACGCAGGTGTATACACCTGCAAAACTAAAGGTGACACGGCAGTGTTCAACGTGGAAATCAAAGGTGATTTGGCATTTTACTTTAGCGACATTACAGTACAAACTAACACACAGTACGCCTTCTCAGTAGAGCTACTAGCACTCATATCTTGTTATCATCTTGACACGCTGCTTATTTAGAGTGCAGCGCTCACTGTTCTCTGTTTAAATACAATGCAATAGAGCATGTTAGAAGATGTGTTTAAGATGTTCTCTTACTGTATATCAGTCATTTTTATAAAGCTTATCACACCTAGGTTGAACGTTTGGCATTATTTTTAATGATTAGTGTTGTAGGTTGACCTAAGGTTGATCAAACATCTAAACGTATCTATAGCTCCACCTGTGAAGTTCTCAGCAATTCCAGAGGACATGAGGAGCAAGTCCATTGAAGCAGGCTGCCCAGTCGTGCTACAGTGCGTGGTTTCGGAACCTGAGGCAGAGGTTTGCTGGTATAAGTGTGGGAAGCAGCTCTTTTCGTACTCTGGGTTAGAAATCCACTCAGAGGGAAACGCACGGACTTTAGTAATCCAGTCTGCGGAGCTGTCTCACTCTGGTGTGTATACCTGCGTCTCAGAGGATGATACCATGGAGTTTCATGTGGAGATCAAAGGTGACTTTACTCTTTTACTTTATCTTTAATAGCTCACCCCCTCTTTCTAAATGCTACTAATAACCCAGCTTCCTCTGTGTTTTGGAGAGATAAACATAATCTTAAAACCCTTTTGCTTTTTTAAGAGTGTGTTGATTGTTATTGCTGCTTTCAAAAGCTTCCAAAGTCCTTTTCCTCTTACAAAGTAATCCCACTCATCAGTGTTTGCAAGGTCTCCATTTGCACAGCATTGGTTTTATTTAGTTTGTCCTCAATTCCCCACAATAGCTACAATCGGGGGGTCGTTCTCAGCTGTCTGTGACATTGAGCGAACCAAATCACTTGAAGAAGGCAAACCTTTTGAACTGGAATGCAAGGTTCGAGACCTGATGGCTCAGGTCTGCTGGTACAAAGATGGTGCAAAGCTATTCCCAGAGAATGGGTTCGATGTTAATTCTGACGGCACCTTGAGGAGACTTGTTGTCCCATCAGCTACATGTTTGCACTCAGGGCTATACAGCTGTGAGACTGCTGATGACACAATCCACTTCGCAGTGGATATCAAAGGTGATTTTTTTTTTAGGCTGAGACTTTAATCCTCTCTGGAGTCTAAATAGAATTAACTCTTAAAGTTTGCAAATATGTTTGTTTGTCCTGTTGTCCTGTTGTGTCACTGTGTGAATTGTGTTTCTCTGAAATATATGAGCTTAATGTGTGATATCCACTTCGAAGCAGGCCTGTTCTTGCTCTTTTAATGAAAATGTACTGTAGCTGTCCGATGTATAGTACACAATTATAATACAAATACTCATCTTTAGCTCCACCATTGTCACTGGCGCCCTCACCAGAGGTTGTGGAGACGCAGTCGCTTGAAGCAACGTGTGCCTTTGAAACACCATGTGAAACCTCAGACACTCCTGTCGAGGTGCTAGAGAAGATGGAGAGACATCACACTAAAAGGGAGCCTGACTTTGACATTGATGCCTTCAAGAACACCCTTGTTATTGAGCCGACTCACCCCTCCAACTCTGGAGCGTACTATTGTGCAACAGCGGATGATGTTGCCCAGTTAATTGTACAAAACCAAGGTGATTTAATTTTTTGTTAAATGTTGTGTACCTTGTTTAAGTTGCAACTAACTGGCTTTCTCTTGCTTTTTGATTGGCCATTTATTATTATATGTAAGAGCTAATATTTTTGTCACTTTTTATTTATAACACTAAAACTATCCAAATGATCACCTGTAGCTCCAACAGTGTCAAATCTTCTTGGTCCAGAAGTAAAGAAGTCCATAGAAACGAGCGGCCCAATTGTTCGGCAATTTGAAATCTCAGATCCCATTGCCAAAGCCTGTTGGTACAAAGATGGAACGCAGATCTACCCACAAAGAGGTGTTCACAGCAAATCAGAGAGCAACAGATGTACTTTGCCCCTCCAGTCAAATGGCTTATCCTGTGATGGGATGGTTTGCTGTGACAGATTCAGCGATGTGCAGTTAGATATGGAGTCGAAAGGTGGTGTTCCACATACACCATATGTGTTTTTATCTTACAAATTAGTCAGAAGGAATTATCTATAAGCCTAAAACTTTAATGCCGCTCATTGTTTTCTTTTTGGCTTTGTCCAAACAGCAGAACAGTGTTACTCTGGTGATGAGAGTGGTGAGGTAGCTGATGCATCTGCCCAATGCACTATGGATGTTGAAGGTGATACAGTATATTTCAACATTAGTCATCCATTTTAACATGGCACACACATGCCGCTAACAGTAGTGGTACAGTATATCATGTTGTTCTCATGTCCTGAGCCATCTGTAACATACAGTTATGTTGGTGATTTCTCCTTTTCAAACACGCTGTTGACCATATTTTCATCCCCAAATTTCATAATTTCCTGCAGTTCATGGCTCTTAATCAAACATGCATTTGTATTATGAGCAACAACTCTTCATACTAACATATATGTTGTGTTTGTGATACCATTCTTCACTTTAACAGCCATCTTTGTATGCTTGTAACAAGCAGCTTTGAAATCTTGAAGCCCATCTTATGTCATGTCTTATTCATCACCAGATCCTCTCATTCACCTGCTGGCCGAATCTCTCCCCGTTGCAATGACAAAGAACTCTTAAAAAAAAAAAGGATAATGTTAATACTCAATATGGATGTTTTTTCAAAGGTATCCGTATGAGATTATTCTGCAGATATACTGTACAGTATATTACTATGGACAGATTCCTGTTCAATTGAACAGGAATGGTTGTCAGACCAAGCATGGTCGCCCTTCTTAAACGCTTGTCTTTGCAATGGATTATCCCGTAACTCCTTCATGCTAACTCACAATGATGTACCATACTATTGTAAGAAGAGCTGTTGAGGCATACATCCATTGAAAATCTTTCTCTGTGTACATCACAATGCCTATAGCTACACCGTCGAAGTTATCTTCTGATCAAGAGACTGAGCAGAAGTCCATTGATGATCACTACCCCACTGAAGATGACTGCCTAACCTCAAATGCCACGTTTTTCTACAAAACAAACCACTGTAACTCTCCACAGACTATCAATGTCCCTCACTCAAGACAACCTACAGATTTTGGACAAATGAATAGGCTAAATTACAACATACAGCATGCAGTGCTTTTAACTGATGGGCTTGATGATTCCCTGACACCGGACAGCAACTGTCAGACCGAACCTGTCCAGTCACAGAACATGTACAGCTCTCTACTAAGTGAACCTGTCCATTTTGAAGAGCTCAACAGCACCCTGCAGTCAACTGTGAAACTACAGGAAATCAATGAATCCTTCAACAGGGCGATTGTCCAAGCAGAGGAACTACACAATTCATTACAGACTACAACTTTCCAACCAGAGGAACTACACAACTCATTACAGACTACAACTGTCCAACCAGAGGAACTACACAACTCATTACAGACTACATCTTTCCAATCAGAGGAACTACACGACTCATTACAGACTACAATTGTCCAACCAGAGGAACTACACAACTCATTACAGACTACAATTGTCCAACCAGAGGAACTACACAACTCATTACAGACTACAACTGTCCAATCAGAGGAACTACACAACTCATTACAGACTACAACTGTCCAATCAGAGGAACTACACAACTCATTACAGACTACATCTGTCCAATCAGATGAACTACACAACTCATTACAGACTACATCTGTCCAATCAGAGGAACTACACAACTCATTACAGACTACAACTGTCCAATCAGGACTGCGGAGTAGTCCCCTACAGTCTGCAACAATGGCATCCAAGGAGGTATTTAACTCCTTGGAGACTGCCATAGAGTGTGCAGATGCTGAATCACCACAACCCCACAACTTCAAGATGGCATCTATTCAGTCAGAAGAATTGTATAAAACCCTACAGCCATCTGTCCAATCAGCAGGCCTATGTAACTTGCTACAGACTACAACTGTCCAGTCAGATGACCTCTATCACAAAGTACATTCAATACCTATTCAGCTAAAGGAGCAATCTCACTCTGGACATGCAACAACATATCCAGCAGCACATCAAAATACCACGGAGACAACAGAAAAACTGCAGGGCACAGATAACTCTGAGCAGAACTCATCTGCACAGGCGCCAGAACCGTACTATGCCAAGAAGATGCCCAATGTTCAGTCAGAAGATATCTATCTGTCAAGATCATGTGAAAGACACTGGGATGACGATGTCATTGCAATTAAGGTGGATGTTGAAGGTGATTTAAATGGTTAGCATATCAAACAAGAAACTGGATGGGCACAATGTTGACATTGTGTAAAATCAAGTGATTGTTAATACAATACTTGGAATTTTGGCAATTTCTACATAATAAGCTGAAATAGTTCATACTAAAACCACTGAATGTAGTCAGTGTAAAACTTTATGCTTGGGTGGTCTGTGGCATTTTGAAAAATAGTGAAAAGCTCCAGTCTAACGTGTATGCAGTTATCTCGATTCTAACCAAATTCTACCATTGAAACACTAATACCACCTACCTATTCCCCAAGATACATATGTTTGGAAACGTTTATTAGATCCTTACTCATTTAACTTTTAAAGGGTATTGCATGGAGATTCTTTGTAGCAAGATTAGACTTAGTTAATAGAAGCATGTATTTTGAGTGGATAATAACAGTAATTGTATTCTCTTTTGGCATCACTTAATATATTCCCAGCTCTACCTGTGAGAATTACAACACCTTGTGAAGCTGAGAGGAACAAGTGCATTGAAATCGGGGACCCCATTCGTCTGCGTTGTGAGATATCAAACCCTACGGCTGAAGTGACTTGGTACAAGAATGGAATAGAACTAAATGAAGCAAATGGACAACACATGCAGTCACAAGGTTCCATAAAAACCTTGGTTATTGAATCAGCAATGTTGTCTCATGCTGGCATTTACATCTGCAAGACATCAAATGATGCAATGAAGTTTCTTGTGGATGTTAAAGGTATCACGCATATTCTTTACCAGTGATTTGGAAATGGATTGAGCACTTTAGTGAATTAATTGTACACAATGTTTTTTGAGTATTTTTTAAAAATAGAATACTGTAGGAATTACATACTCAATGAGTTTTAAAGGGTACACTTAAGCCACATGTAAACATGGTGTGCATACTATAAATATAAGTCAAGAGATTGTTATAGAATCCAGGCTATCAAACCTTAGATATTCACTCTACTCATTTCGAAGTAATGATGTTTTCATATACTACCATAAATGGCATAAATGGGGTTGAGTTCCAAAAACACATTAATGCTGATTATAGTAAATAGCATGTCAAAAGATGCATATTTAATTGATTAAACTTTTACTTGACAATTAACTATTTAATGACAATAATTGTATTTTACAGTAGCAAATTTTGTAATCGTATATTCAGTACATTATACTGACAGTGTGTACCATTATGTATAATTGTACTGTAAATATTCATCATTGTCATTTTTTTATATTCAAGGTAACATCATTGCCTATTTCTAATGTATTTTGTTTTATATTCAATCCTGTAGTTAAACCTATGAAGTTTTCAGCTATATCTGAAGCTGACCAGAATAAGAAGGTCATGGAAGGCTGTACTGTAATTCTACAATGTGAGCTCTCAGACCCAGCTGGACAAGTCTTTTGGTACAAGAATGGAACTAAACTCCTACCTCAGAGCGGGTTAGATATTAAATCAGATGGACATTTGCGGAGTGTTATTATCCATTCAGCAGACCTGTCTCACTCTGGAGTGTACCGTTGTGAGACAAAGGATGATGGTATCCCATTCACTTTGGATGTAAAAGGTGACAACTATAGAATCTAATTTGTATTGCACTGGTAACTAACTATAATATTTTCAAGCTTCATTACTTTAGTTTATAGGATAACATTAACCAGTTAATATAACTAATACAAACATCAATCACTGGTTAACGTGGCAGTTCTATTACCTACAGTAATGCTGTTTTAAAACAATATGCTTATGGAAACATAACTCCGTAGCTAATTCAATGTAAAATCCATTGGGTAGGTATTAGATGTTATAATATAAAAAATGCACCCCTTTTCAATTAGATACATGTGTGTCTATCGTGCATCGCTCTAGTAATGAAAGGCTTTTATTCGTCCTGCCTGGATCTTGCCGTCTGTGCTTTGTTATGTCAGTGTGTAAAACGTATACAATAAGGATAACATCCTCAACCAAAGTCTTTAATGTCCTGCTCTTTGATCAGAAATTCAGTTTTTTGTCTCATATCAATGACACATTTGACATTTGTCATCATTTTGAAGCTGGTTCTGTTCTTTTATCTTGACGTTCTTTACAGTTGGCTCTAAGAAATACTATTTTCAATCACTTTCTTTCTGCAAATTCTACAACCCATAGCTCAGCCAGTGAAGTTCTTAGAGCTTCCAGAAACAGAGAGGAACCTGAGGGTCCTGGAAGGCTCTCCAATCATTCTCCAATGTGAGCTCATTGATGACGTCACTACTCAAGTCTGCTGGTGCAAGGATGGCAAGACATTGCTACCAACAGACGTAGAAATACAGTCAGATGGTCCAACACGGAGGATATATATCCAATCAGCTGATAAAACACATAGTGGCACCTATGAATGTTCAACAGCAGATGATACCATCACATTTACAGTGGACGTCAAAGGTGATTTATTTCCACATTTATCACTTCTGTGAAGACTGCTTAGATATCAGCTTTGCAGCCAAGATTATTTGAAAGTAATTACAAATATGTTCTAAGCAAAAATAATTGATGTATCTATCTTGTGTGATGTTAATGAAAACTTAGACACATTTGGGTTATTTGATTATCATTCCCTTCTCCAAAATGTTCGCAGACCAATTGGTGAAGATCGTGCCAATTGCATCATCAGAAAGATTCAAGTGCGTTGCCATAGGTTCTCCAATTATATTCCAGTGTGAGTTGGAAAGCCCAGTTGCCCAGGTTTCCTGGTTCAAAGATACGGTGGAGCTTTTCTCAAGAACTGGTCTTGATATGAAAAGAGATGGACGTTTCCGGAAGCTAATGATTCATTCTGCAAAGGTATCCGACTCTGGCCTGTACAGCTGCTGTCTTGACGATGATGCCGTCACATTCCAAGTGGAGGTCAAAGGTGAATTTTTTTTTAACATAGTCGCCACTTTAAACTTAAATAATAAAGTAACTCAAATTTAGCCTACACATGATTTATGAGTCATTCACCCCCTCTCACCTGCAATCTTGATCTTCAAACTTGCCAAAATTAATTTAAACAGTGCAGACAAACTGTGTCGTATATGTGAATAATGACGATGTTCTCCCATCTTAACATTAGTGCTTTTCAAGTCTTTTGAAACTTCCCCAGCCACTCCTATGACATTTTCAGTGCTTCCTGGATTGGCAAGAAATAAATGTATTGAAGCCGGCTACCCGGTCGCGATGCAGTGTGAAGGCTCAGATGCTACTACCAAAGTCAGTTGGCACAAAGATGGGGTAGAGCTACTCCCACAGCCTGATCTTGACATCCAATCAAAGGGGAAATTGAGAGCAGGCGTCATGCAATCAGCTGAAGCCAGACACTGTGCTCTTTACAGCTGTGAAGCTGCAGATGACCATGTAGAATTCAAGGTGGATGCTGCAGGTGATCAGAGTATTTTCAGTTTGAATGCAATCCCCCCCCCCCCAAAAAAAAAAAAGACAAAAAGAAAAGAAAATGCAGACAATGCTCAGTTAATGCTTGCAAATTTGAACTTGTTTCATCACGCTATCATCAGCTGTTCGTTCTGTAAAAGAATCTGGTGTTTTTACAAGGCCAATGCTCTGTAAATGGGAAAACAAACAAAATTGTGCAGACGTTACCACACAACACTATTCCAGCCTTGGCAATGTGTGGTCAATGTGGGGAGCGTCTGAGGAAGACGTGTATGTGTTGTTGATATTGAGTTCAAATATCAAAATCGTTCTCCAGCATCGCTTAGTCTACCTTCAATACTACTCCAGTAAACTTATAATAATACTGGTGCTAGTGTCACAGGGTTCATCTTGCGGTACCTGCTAGCCACTTATACACTTGCCTCCCGAAACCTCACTTCCATGGCGCCAATGTCAAAGGGTCCACTTGTTGCTATAGCATGCTTGAGGTGTTGGAGTGTGAGGCTTACGTATTGCACAACTACTGTGCTGTATACCTGCTGGTCACCGATACACTATTACAATAGTCTAACACAATGAGACATAATTAAAATGCAATGAATATTACCTATTTGAATTAACTGTGTGAACTCCCAAACACCCCTCAGTACAAACAACAAAATGTCTACATTTAATTTGTCAAGTCAAAATTATATTTTAATAACTGGTTTTGAATTTAGTTTCATACCCCACCTACATCATTGTATGTAAATGTTTATTATAGCAAACATGTTTTGCCAAAATTATTTTTAAAAGGCTAAAGTTGCAGTCTGGTTCTCAGCTGATCCAGACGTTGAGAGGAGCGAGCCACATGAGATTGGCATTCCCAACATACTACAGACTGAGATCTCAGAGCCCACAAAATGCTTGTACGAGGATGAAGTAAAGCTCTCCAGATTTGGAATAGACCTCCATTCAGAGAGCAGCGAGCCGACACACATTATCCAATCAGCAACGTCTTCGTGTTCTGTGGCTTACAGTTGTAAAAGTGATGATGATTCAGATTTCAACGATTGTGCAGAGGTGAAAGGTGACACAAGCGTTTTTCATAAAAGCCATCTTTTGAGATGCAACTAATTGTGTTTTCATTCGTCAACTTAGGCGATCATTGAGTCACAGATATAATTTTACCTCCATAAAGGACCTGACCATAACTTGATACCACAGTTTTGTCTGTGAATCATTCATTAAAATCCATTACTGTCTTACTGTTTATCAAACATGAATGCTTTTTTGAAATGCTTAATATTTGACAATCCCATCACAAAGTAAATGGCATGTGGAACGATAACGCTCCATTTTTTTCCACAGAATATGTTCCATTCATCCATGCACATTTTTTTTACCAACCTTTTAACTTTGTTTCACAGCGATAAGGCCTGCGGATATTATAGCTACCTAAGACTAATGGTTACGCATGTCTAACCAATGGAAACCTCCTGGCGTGTCAAGAAAACATTGCATCATCTTGCAAATTACTGAAATTCTATATTTTCATGCTATCTCCAGCATTATTGCCGGTAACATTCGGCAATATCCCAGAGGAGGACCTCTTCAAAAGTGCCGTCGAACAAGACAAGCTCGATCTGTCGTGCGAAGTATCGAGGCCTGACGCTGTTGTCCAGTGGTACAAGGACGGGGTGGAAATGCAGCCGAGCGACAGCGTCACACTGCAGGCAGATGGTACGAGGAGAACTCTTACTATTCATGCTGCTCAGCTGTCAGACACAGGGACATACACATGCCGCGCAGGAGACTGTGCTTTGATGTTCAAGGTTAACATACGAGGTAACAAAATGTCTGAAAAGAGATTTCTGACATATTTATAGCTACTCGTGATCTAACAGCACAGTATTGCATTATTTTAATTGTATGTTGTATGCATTAATGACACTATGATCTGCACTCTCTCTTCAAAGAACCCCCAGTGATGATAGTATATCCAAAGGAGGATGTCCACCTTGACCGCCATGTTCCTGAAGAAATCATTCTCAGCTGTGAACTGTCTCGTCCCAATGGTGTAGTCAGCTGGTACAAGGATGGTCAAAAACTTCAGGACAGTGAAAACATAAAGTTAAGGATTGAAGGACCCTATCGAAGGCTGAAGATGATTTCTAGTGGTGTTGACGATACTGGAGAATATGTCTGCGACACAGCCGACGATTCAATATTTTTTCATCTCAAAATAACAGGTAATGTATGATGATTTGATGAAAAGTCTGAAAATCTAATTGGATTTAGAAAGACATTAGAATCAAATAAAAACAGATTTGCAGGACATTGATATAGGGTTCCCAAAAGTCATGGAATTTCTGGAAAATCATGGAATTTTAAGAAGTCTATTCCAGACATGGAAAGATTTTTTGTCAGTGAATATCAGGTAAAAGTTAGTAAATTTGACATTTGACAAAGTTGGAACCCTGTTGTTATAATATCCCTTTTCCAGAACCGCCAGTGCTCATTGTATCTCCAAGCCAGTCCCAGATGGAGCTGTGCCAGCAGACCTCAGAGAGGATGGTCCTGAGTTGTGAGATTTCACGGCCTAACGCGGTGGTGCGGTGGTACCGTGACGGCCTGGAAGTAGAGGAGAATGACAACCTCCTTTTAGAGGTGGACGGTGTCTATAGGAGACTTATCATACCCGAGACCACGGTCAAAGACTCAGCTGAATACGTGTGCGACACGGCCGATGACTCAATGACATTCTTTGTCAACATTGCAGGTACAAATAAGTATGTTCTCTATGACTGTAAACATCACAGAACAATGGGTGGGATGCAGATATTATTCCAGTGAACTAGTTGTAAAGGTCCACATAATACAATTCAGGTTTCTGCAGTTGTGTAGTCAGCTGTGATCTCTTATCTCAATCAGATTAACATACTGTATGTTAAAAAAAGAAATGGAACACCAACAGCAAATGTTCAGTTTGAAGGGAGAAAATCTGTTCAAACTGAAAAATGTAATGATATATATAAATAAATATATATATATATATATATATATATATATTTAAAACACATTTTCCTGTTATACAGAGCCTCCTGTTCGTTTTGTGCGACCAAGGAAGACGGCAAGTGGGGTGGAAAAATTTGCCGGGGAGACCTTGGTTTTAGACTGTGAAGTCTCCAGAACAAACGCTGAAGTCACCTGGAAAAAGAATGGGGAAGAAGTGGAAGATTCCAGAAACATCACAATCCTTGAGGATGGAGTTATGCGTCAATTAACCATTCACTCGCTGACAATACATGATGCTGGCCAGTACATATGCGATGCTAAAGATGATGTCATGGATTTCCATGTCAAAGTGAAAGGTATGTGATATATTTGAATTGCTATTACCATACAGCATTACAGTCTGTATCACATACAATATATTGTAGTCTACCTTATCAGCATCATTAGCTCGGGTATTTGATTGATCTGGTCTAGTCTTATATATGATGATATATGATATGATTTTAATGATATGTGGGCATCATCTTGTTACATCTTCCTGTTTGTTTCTTCTTATTATTTCCAGAATTGCCTGTGAGAATTCTAGGAAAAACTGATACAAACACAGAAAAACAATTCTTGGTATCAGACGACATAATCTTAGTGTGTGAACTGTCAAGATCCAACGTATCTGTCAGCTGGTACAAAGACAACCAGCTGATTGATGACAATGAGCGGTATTGTAGCGACGAACAGGGAGTTTTCCATTCACTAGTTGTCCTGAATGCTGGTCTAGAAGATGCAGGAGAGTACACCTGTGATGCGGTGGAGGATAAGATGGTGTTTTATATCACTGTCAAAGGTAAACGCATTAAGAACCATCTCCTATTTTAGTAATATTGTCTTATTGTAAATATCTACAGATTGGTAGCCAAAATAACTACTGTATAGTAGTTATTTAGGCTAGGCATGCACAGTGAGAGCCGTAATTTATTTACAACCGTAATTTAACCATATTTTACCTTAACCATATACTTTCCAATCAGCGTCGTGTATAAAGCGTCGTGTATAAAGCCATACGGGCGTGGTTTATCAATCAGCATGGTGTTTATAGCTATACGGCTTAGGTGTGCCGACCATGGTGCCGACAGCGAAAACGACCAGATGGTTCATCCAATCAAATTCCAAGTATTGTTTTGAAAGTACTGCCATTCACAAACAGTTTCAATGTATGGCTTCCCAGATGAACTTGTGACAACAATTCCTCTGGCATGTCAGGTTAGAGTATACTGTACATCCTTGCCAATGTTCTAAATTAAAGCTTGTCAGTTTGTTGGATGTGTACTCAATACATCTAGCCTACACTGTAAGAGAGCTGGGAGCATGTTTCATACCATATTTACAAGACTCCGCAAACTCTTTGTACGCTACGGTAACAGTTTATCGACTGCACCACAGCACCACACTGCAAAAAATTCCCTATCAAATATAAGTGCAAATATGTTAGTTGTGAGCTTGATTATGCTTAAAACAATCAAATTTGGCTGCCAGTGCAGTAAGTTAAATTCACTTGATAAGATGCCTTACATTAAGTGCACACTTATTTAAATTAAGTCACTAGATAAGCCATTTATATTAGAAATAAGTCCAACTAGATTTTAAATCTAAAAACAATAGTATCACACTAAGTTAGATAATAGTTTGTGCAGTGCACAATTCCTCAGAACACTGATTCCGTATCCTTCAGCTTGTCAACAAATGCATATCTTTTGCTGCTTGATTTATGACAGCTTGGCGTAAAAGTGAATTTCACTTTTTCGAAAAGTTAAATTATAGTTCAAAAATGCAAATAGTTACAGTGTTGCTTTAAGGGAGAAACTACTTAAACGTTCTGGTGTTGAGTGTGAAATCTGTAGAAAATGTATAGTATACAGTATGTAGAGCATGTTTTGTTTTACAGTACACACTATACTGCCTATACAAGATTAATTTCCTAAGGTTAATAGAATATCTATGTGTTGTATTTTCAGAACCTCTTGTCCAGATAATTGGAAACTCTGGTAACCCAGAGCATCATATTCTACTAGCAGGAGATGACCTCATTCTGGAGTGTGAGGTGTCTCGGCCAAACGCCAGCGTTCAGTGGTTATGGAATAGCAAGTTGCTGAAATCAGACACTCGCGTTAAAATTGACAGCTATGACGTTGTTAGGAAGCTTGTTCTGTCTGGACTTCAACCCTCAGACTCGGGAGAGTACATTTGTGATGCAGTCGATGACAAAATGATTACGTTTGTTGAAGTACAAGGTAAGAGTTGCCTGTTCAAAACGTGTTAGTTTAATTTAAACCATTATTTTGTTTGCTTATTTGTTTGTTTTGTGTTACATACTGTACATATTTATTTGTATTTTTTGCAACCACAGAGCCTCCTGTCAAATTTGTGAATAAACAACCAAATGTCAATGTTTCATCTGCGCATGAAAATGAGAGTGTTACACTCTGTGCCATGCTAAGCCAGGAGGGAGTCAATGTCCGGTGGCTTAAAGATGGCAAATTGTTGAACAAAGATAACACCCACATCTCCAGTGACGGCAGAACCCACAACCTCACCATTAACCCCCTGCAGCTGTCAGACGCTGGAGAATATGTGTGTGACGCAAACATAGATGAGATGTGTTTCACTGTGGTTGTCAAAGGTAACACAACGGGCAGGACACTACAAAGCTTAACAACATACATACAAATATTTATATTAGCTAGTGGGTATTGCTGCTCACTGTAAAATATACTTACTTTTTTTTATGATATAGAAATGAAGGTGAAATTTATCAGGCCTCTGGAGAATGTCGTGGCTCTCAAGGGCAGCAGTCTTATATTAAGGTGTGAGATCAACTGTCCCAAAGCAGATGTCCAGTGGCTAAAGAACGGTGCGGATGTCCCTCCAAGTCAAAGCCATACAATACGGGCACATGGCAGAGAACGAAGCTTCACCATCCACCGGCTAGTGGATAACGATGCTGGGGAATACGCCTGTGAATCCACAGATGCCAGGACCACAGCCACCGTCACTATAGAAGGTGAACATATGCAAAGAGATCTATTATACCTGAGTAGTAGGGCTGTCCTGAATACCATTTTACAGGCCTCAAATTCTTTTTGAACAAGTGTTTGAATATTTGTTCTCAAAACTCCATTAAAAACACTCTGCATGTTTCATAACCTGTTGAAACTCCAATTGGGCAGTCAGGATTGTTTGCGGGCAGTCAGGACTATTTGTCGGATTTCAATTATGTACGTCATCACTGTTTGTAAACAGTAAATGGGTCTATAACCACCAATAACATCCACCAATAATATCCACTAATAACTCATAGTCCACCAATCGATCACGGTCATGAATGATCTTGTTACATTGGCAAAGGTCCAGACAATCTAATCCAGTAAAACATTTAGTCCAAAACACATTATTACATTACTAAACACTGCACAGACTGCCGTTGTATTCATTTGATACAAGCTGGCAGATGTAAATTTCCTTTATCTCATAACGGTACTCTAGTTTGCACGGTAACCTAGCTTTCAAAATAGCTGATCCATGCTGCAAGGTTTCGATTGACAGATCACTTGAACCAATAGGAGCTGTGTACAACCTGCATTAGCCAATGACAGTCTGTGTTGAAAGAGGAGCCCGTCTCTGTTTACAGACCAAGCCAGTTGAACACAAATGTGTTGATTAGGCTAGTGAGATGTTTTTCTTTTACCGATAAACTATTAGTCACAGAAAAAAATTGCATACATAAGATAAAAATAAAATAATATTTTAAAACCCAAAATGTTAAACCGAATACCTACCCATCAAACAAATACCCAAATACCCAAGTATTCTAGGCCAGCCCTACCAAGTAGCAAACACTTTAGAGAAAACATAGTTAAAAAGTCCAATAAATGCAGTGAATTTTCTACAATGGTTTACTGAACAAACACATACTGAGCCTAGAAGCTCATGATACACAACTACTTGATGTAAAGGTTTGTGATAAATGCAAGCAAGAAAACAAATGAATGAATAAAAAAATCTATTTCAAGTAACACAGACCTTATGGCCCCCTAGCCCCTCGTATTGTGGAGTTTATCGCAGAGCTTCACAGCATCACAGTGCGGGAAGGGGAAGATGCGTCTTTCAAGTGTGTGGTTTCTCCAGAGGACACTCACCTTGTGTGGCGCCTAAATGGCAAGCAAGTCCCGCAGAATGAGCGATTTGTCATTTCAAGCAACGGACTCTGCCGCATGTTGTCCATCCATGGCTGCCAGGTGTCAGATAGTGCCAGGGTGACAGCAGATGCTGAAGGCCTGGTGTCTGAGGCAAAACTTCAAGTTCAAGGTGGGTTGGTGCCACCCCAGCGTTATTGTAATGCCGGAATCATTCTTTGTCATATTTGTGTCTAGCATGTACAGCAAGGCTATTGTTGTGATTATATTATATATTACATTATATATTAGGGGTGTCAATTAAAAACTTTTATCACGATATCGCACGCTTTACCTTTATGTTTAAACTAAAATAAATACAAACATGTGCATAATGCTGTCATATACTGATATAAAAATATACAAAAAAACATTTAGGTAACATTTTGAACAGGTAAAAATATGCGATTTATTCATCGCAAATAATTACGTACAGCGTATGATTAATCTGGCTAAAATGCTTTAATTGAATGACAGCCCTACATTTATATACAGTGTATCTCAATAGACCAAGCAAATAATGGCCAAATCCTTTATTAAACGTTCAGTAAATAGCTAAGGCTTAGCAACTTAAACAGATTTCCACAAACGCTGTGCAAACTGTGAAAGAGACAAGGAAACAGCAAGCTAACTGCATGCCTGCTATTATAGACACATCAATGTATATGTGATTACTGATGACCCTTTCAGACAAGTTTAAATTGTTGAAGAGGCGCCTTTGACGGCTAATGCTTAGCAGCTTCTCCAGTTGGAATTCCTCTGATAACTGACAGAGACAAGTGGTTTGTTGGTGGGAGCCACAGACACGGGCGGGATAGCAAAGGGCACTGTATAAACTCTGCACCACCTGCAGGACAATGTTTAATTTGTATTTCAAGTCCTACTTATGAAGTAAACAAAGAAACAAATAGTAAACCAAACAGTTTGGGCCTATAGGCCTACTGTTCCCTCTTTTCATCTGTTTGAAAGTGTAACTGTTGCTCAGTAATTCTGTTTATTGACGTTCAGAGCAACAGGTGCTGTTCACGAAACACTTGGCACCTGTTGTGGCCGAAGAGTCCAGCGAGGCAACTCTGGAGGTTGAGTTGAGCCTGGATTCCGGTGAGGTGCAGTGGATGAGGCAAGGGGTTCTGATCCACCCCGCAGCCAAGTATACACTGAAACAGAAGGGCCGGAAACGCATTCTCACCATCCACAAACTGACCATCTCGGACCGAGGCACCTACAGCTGTGAAACCCTCCACGACCGCACAAAAGCCCAGCTTACAGTGGAACGTGAGTGGACACTGCTTCTCACCCATAACCCTCCACGATGTCACGCATAGCTTTTCTCAAGAATGTGTTTGAACACCGCACTGTGCTGGCTCTGCCCGTCGCCATCTTTGCAGTACCTCATTCTGCCTGTAACACCCCCCTATGCCCCCTATTCATTATAATGCTGTATTTCTTCTGTAAAGTCATACATTTTAACATTGGGGTCTATGGAGATTGACTCCCTTTTGCAGCTAGCTTCAAGTGGCCATTCTATGAACTGCAGGGTTTGTCACTTCGCGTTGTATACATTTTTTAGCACCAGAGGTTCCTGCTTGTTCTCATCGCACGGCTGCTGTTATTGTTTATTTACAGCCATTACTGATGGCCCAGCACCTTACTGTCTCATTGATGGGTTTAAAGGCAAATTAGTAATTTGAGTGATGGGGGACCTGCCACTTGTTCTCCGGGAACATGGTTAGCTGATGG
>JAODUK010060998.1:0-17708 GCA_027564635.1 Typhlichthys eigenmanni
AATTTACCTAGGCTATTGAATGGGTCACCAAAACAATTGCCCTCCCAAATTTTTGGAGCAGGAGCCGTCACTGCTCCCAGTTGTCTCTACAGAGTGACTAAGGAGACCCACGGCCATTGTCTTCTGCTGGCTACTGCCTATTACCTATTAAAATTTAAAAGGATCAACTGACAGTCAGGGACATTGCACTGTATATGGTACAGTATGCCACTCACTAGGGACAGGGCTGTGTGAGTTTCCAGTTTTATGGATCTCTCCTTGAGTGTGTTCCTATGGTATTCAGTCGTCACAGAAACACTAACACTGTCTGAGAAATGTAATGGCAAAAATATCCACAACGGACTGTATACAGTATATCTCAGAATGACCTCAAGGATTTAGGAGGGAGTAGATGGGAATGCATTTATCTCAATGCGTCTGTGCATATATGCATGTGTGTTTGCGTGTTGTTTTTCATACAGTATGCAATGCTCCTATTCTTCCATCAATTATCCAAGGTAGACAGATGTGATATCTGCTCAATATCCTTTGTTAAAGCGTAACTGCACTCTAAAATGTATTTTTTGAGCTGGAAAGTAATAGTCTATAAAGTTACTCGTCTATGCTGATTTTTTGAATGAAACATTTTCCAAATTCCCATTTTTTATAAAAATCTGTGTTTTATGCATTGAAAATGGCTCTAAAATCTCCCAAGGTACTTGCTAGCTTACAAGCGTACTTTTGGAGTTCAGTCCCTCCCCTCACTCAGCTCCTTACATTTTTTTAAAAACAATTTTTAAAAATTGTGCAATGAGTGTAGTCAGACTCAGATCTGGGGAGGAAGGTACACTTTAATCCACAGCATTATGCTGCCATAGCCAGACAGTCTGCAATTGAATGTGAGATAGGATGTACTGTAGGTTAGTAGATAGCCTGATTAACCAAAACAAAAACAAAAGCAAAGTCACCAGACTAGAAGTTGCAGCAATATGCATAATGTCAAGATGAGATCAAGCCCCTACACAATATTCCAGACCAGATGCTGCCCTGTAATGTGAATGTGACAACAAAACAAATGGCTCTTGGAAAAGAGGACATTTGAAGAAAAAACAGCCTTCCACTGGCTTGGCTCGCTTGCTCTTCTATTCAGCTGGCACTATGAATAATGGTTTATTTAAATACTATAGCCTACATCAAAATGGAGGCTTTAGGGAAGACAATGAGGAATATTTTGACGACAATGTATTAGTATAAAGTACATGTTCTTCAGCTTTCAGAAAGATGTTTGAATACCCTGCTAAAAAATTCCAACATTGCTGTTCACCAGCATAAGGTTTGTTTTGCATGCTGGAACCAGCATGGAATGCTGGTTTGCTGGTACCCCGGCATCCCATGCTGTTTGATGGTGTACCAGCACCCCGTGCTGTTTGCTGGTGTGTTGGTATACCAGCTAGACCAGCATTACCCCAGCACTAACTAGTACGAACAAGCTAGCATACTCATGTTCCACCATATTCCAACATATCTATGTTCCATAGATAACTGCACTGGCATGTTTGAATACAAATGCTAGGCTAACTAATGCAACAATTCACACCAGACGTTAACACAGCTGCAAACATATGCATGAACAAACAAAACGGCCTAAACACACACAAGGAGAGGGGATGGGTTGAGTACAAATATAGGCCTACAATAAGCAAAACAAACAACAAAACAATTCAGACTGGAGAACGCAAGTACAACCTCCCCGCCCACCTGCTCCACCCCCATCACACACACCTACACACACACACGCACACACCTGTACTTCATGCCCGTGTGTTTCCCTGTGGACTCCTTCAGGGAGATGTGGTGTCTGGGGGTGAAGGAGCCGAAGCTGCGGGCGATGATGGCCACGGTGCGGAACTTAGCCCGTGCTTGGTTCACCACGTTGGGGCTGGTGGTGTTCTGCTTACCGTGGTCCCCATTGCCCCTCTTCAGGTTGTGGTCCGTGCAGGCTATAGACACCTGCATGGCGTGCACGTCAGGTGGGAGCGCACGGACAAGAAAAAGGGCAGGAAGTCTGTGAGCAAAGAAAGAAGCCTTGTTCGGCTGTCAAATGACTCCCTCTCCGTCTGCGCTCGCACCGGGAACGTGTCTTCGTTTTGGAGGAATGGAAGCGGCACTCGCGCCCTACAAGTTTCTCACACTCTGTTGTCACTTTGCCTCGCGTGGCGCGGCGAGCGCTACAACTCTGTGCACGCTCCTGGTTCACGCCGCGCCAGGCTCCTCTGCTAAGGTCTCTTAGCGCCCCCACCCCACCCCCCTCTCTTTAGAAAGCGATCAATAATCAAAGCCTTAAAACACAGAGGCTCACCAGTTCCCGCAGCAGATCCCGACACACACACACACATACACGCGCGCACACACACACACACCCCTCCCTCCGTGCTCCTCCTGAGTCCTCCTGTCGCGCCGTGCTGAGCTCAGGGAATTGTCTCCTGCGGAAAGGCAAGCGGAGCACAAATCCTCAGGTTCTGGAAAGACTCCAGACTGATGACAAAGACGGGGAGAGAGAGAGAGAGAGAGAGAGAGAGTGAGAGAGAGAGAGAGAGTGGAGCTGCTCTCTCACTGACCGTGGAGAAACAGAGAGGGAGCGAGAGAGTGCGAGGAGGAGGAAGAGGAGGAGGTGGAGGGGGAGAGGGAGGGGGGGAGAAGAGGGGAGTCATGTCCAGGCGGGCGCACTGTCACACTTCTCAAGTCTCCCGCCATCAGCACTTTGTCCTCTCGTGCCACTCCCCCCCCTCCCCTTCCTACTCCCTCTATGCTCTCATGTGCTCCCACTTCACCGATGTTAATGTGCATCTGTCCCACATTTCCCCCCTAGCATTTACAGTATATGTCTTTCCTCCTCATCTCCCTCTCTCCTCCTCCTGAATCCCCTCTGTCCAGTATTGTGCTGTTGTCAGTGTGTTGTTTATTTCACTGGCATGGTCGTGCTCAGCACTACAAACAATCAAAATCTTACCAAGTATATTTGTCTAATTTCTAGTAAAAATATCTAACTCCACTTAATATAAGACACAATTACCTAACAAGAGCTCATCTATCCATGATATAATGTCTTATTTCAAGAAATCTTACCAAGCAAATTTTCACTTTTACCATTGGCAGATTTATTTACTTATTACGAAGAGCCATTTTTTGCAGTGTGTGGCTGTTCTGACTCCACCGATACATTCCTCTGTCTCAACTCTGACCTCCTCCTGACCACCTCCCTGACCTCCCCCCCACACACACACACCTCCTCTCTCTCTCTCTCTCTCTCTCTCTCTCTCTCTCTCTCTCTCTCTCTCTCTCTCTCTCTTTCTTTCTGGGGTAAATATTATGTGCAACCCATATATGCACCAGGCAACAACTAAATTGGCATAAACATAAGCCATCCTTGTTAAATGCCTGGCTCTGCCCAACTATGCTCTCAGCTAAATTTATTTTGCAGAGATTATAGTCTGGAAGCCCTGGTCACATAAGGTAAAAGTGTGTAGGTAAACAGTGCTTTTATTCTCACATACACATAGTGTACATGTAAACTGATCCTCTGTACTTAACCCATCCCTCAAGGGAGGGGTGGACAGATTGTCAGATGGCACTGGCTGGAGAGTGAACCTGACATGTTTTTGATAGCAGGAGGAAACCGGAGCACCCGGAGGAAACCCACACAGACACAGGGAGAACATGCAACCTCCACACAGAAAGGCCGGGATCAAACCCGGGACATTCTTGCTGTGAGGCCACAGTGCTATCCACTGGGCCACGGTGCTGCTCGCCTTAGCATTCTCACAGCCACCTTGCTGGCGGCCCGATCATCGTGGGTTAGTGAGATGACGATGAAGTCAAGCGTGCTTGTAAATGGTGGTAGAGCTAGATGAGGCGAAACAACTGTAGCAACACCGATTGGTTCAGCGCTGTCTAATAGCTTCAAAATGAACCAGAGGTCTACGCCCAGTAGGAGGAAACGACTGTGAACACCCAATGGAGCGTGGCCAGACCATATTCACTTTCATGGTCTGGTTATTTATTGCGCACAATAAGTATTCATACTGTACCGTATGCTATCCTGCACTGCATTGGTAAGACATGTTTATATACAGTATCCAACTGTGGACCAGTCTGTGCCAACTGCATTAGAGTGACAGGACAAGATGGGGGAGGAACTGGAATGAGGAGAGAGGCAGGGGGAGGCGTGGGGGGAGGGAGGGAGGAATACAACTGGGATGAGTGAACAAGTGTGTGCATTATGTGAAGCTGTGCGCGCGCGTGCGCGTGCGTGTGTGTGTGATAATCACAGCGTTTACCCTGTGTGTTTTCCAGTGATTGTGTAAGAGGTGTCAAACGGAGGAAAATGGAGCATTGCATTTTTCTGTGCTCTCCCTTTCCTGGTGTGTACCTGCGTGCATGTGTGTGTGTGTGTGTGTGTGTGTGTGGGGGGGGGCCACTGAGCATACAGTGTATCATAATTTCATCACATGCTGTGTACAGTAAATGTCAGCTCAGAACATAGGATGGTCACCAGTAGCATCATCTTGGCCCAGCAGGGTGGCTGGTCTGGTGGATGCTATAAAGTCACCCTACAGAGCTCAGCTTCATTGGCCACACCAATTACATCTGTGAGAGTGCACTTGTTTGTTTCCTCTGGCTGACCCTGTGCCCCTATGGCATCCAGGATCTAGTGGAGACTTGTGTGTGAACTTGTCCGTGGAATATCCCAGAATGCATTTAGAATCAACAAGCGGCAATGGCAGTCGAGAAAAGACACAACAATACTAGCTATACTTTTCGAAATACTACTGTTATTGTGTCATGAAATGCTGTTTTAAGAGTTTTTGAAGTGATAATATATATGTTTTAATTTCAAATCTGTGGTTGATTTATCAAGATGGAGTCTAGTTTCAAACTTGCTTTCGACTTCGTAGATGTGAGGTCTCGCTAACAGACCGGGACAGCCATGATACCTCATTCAAGCATTCAAGCGTTCAAGCATTCAAACACGTATACAATTTTGTGCTGATAATACCGGTACCAATGCTGTCATCCCTAGGTATTGCTCAATAACCAAGAACGATAGCCAAGAACATGCATCTCAATCTACATCTGTCTTTGCGTTTACCATTCTCAGAAGGACACTTGGCAAGAACGTACCTCTCAAGAACACAAGCACATTGAGAAACAGCCAATCTCTCAGATAATGAGAATAAGGAACCCATTCCAGATAAAACACATCCTATTCCACAGGAGAACAGCTATTTCCCAACCAATTCCACGCCTGAAACTGAACTCATGGCAATTTCCTACACCGGTCAGTCACCTACAGATCCCAGAAAAGCTTCTTGTTGTGCATCTTCACAAGACACCAGCAGGGATAATGCAAACATGCTGTAAAGGGCAAGAATACACTCATGCTCTGGACTGGTCACACAACACAAGAGTTTAAACACATTGAAGTGACGAGCATTTTCCATGGTATGCTGGGCATGCAGGCTTCATTCTTCTGAAATGCCATATCTTGTTCTAGTAATACATCCATGACCTGGTCTCACTACTTAATGTATTTATGTACTATGTGTGTGTGCATGCGTGTGTGTGTGTGTTCGCGTGTGCGTGCATGTGTGTGTATATGCTGGGAAAGAAAGAGGGCAGGCTTGTCGGTGTTCAATAATATTACAAAAATGGTTAAAATGCTTCTTTCCCAATTGGTAAAATCATTATGAGAGAAGTAAGGATATCTGAATGTGGCTGATAATACTAATACAAACCAGACAGTACTAAAGTGATGTATGTGTCCTCTGCAGTACACTATAATTGCAGTGATTTCACAATGACATTTATCAGACGCGTTTAGCCAAAGCATCTTACAATGAATGCGAGTATTATAGGGAGGGTACAGGGCATTATGGGCATCAAACCTATGGCCTTCTGGATGAAAGTCACCCACCATAAATACTGGACTAGCCTGCTGCACAACTAGTCTGGCTTGTTAAGCTGTGGTTTAACATGCAGCTGCCCCCTCACATTCATACAGGCCCAACCAGAGCACTGCTAAATAATGTGTCCTACTTTTGCACCTGTACAGTGCACGTCTGCGTGTGTCTGTGTGTGGGGCGGGGGAGGGTTGTACATGTACGAGTGATTGCCCCACTTGTGCTGGGTCATGAGCTTAGTCAGCAGAAGCTCACTATAGGTTTGACTAGTATTCTGCTAATATGGCTCATGCTGTATCTGTCATTATGTTTTCATCAGGAAACATGTACACAAGCCAATTGATGGATTATGCAAATCACAGCAACAGTTCACCTTTGTGCCTGAACACCTTTTCAGACATCACCGTGGTTTCCATGAACTACATGCTATCTTGATCGATAATGCTGGTCTATAGATGAAAGTCATTAGCATTTTCTCTTTTCATGTTTACAATATGAAAAATATTATGCCAGATAAACCTTTTTATTACATGGTTTCTATATGATTGTCCTTGACATATTCCAGTCTAGACATATTTAAATCCAAGTTGGATTGATACCTGCTCACCTTATCTGTAAAATATTGTGATGACTAAAACCTCATGATTTTGGAATCAAACCATGTTTAATTATTTTTAGAAAAAATAACATTAAATCACCAAATTAAATGCTCTACTGTGCTGCCAATGCCACACACTAAACTATGGACTATGACAGTATACTGTAGGTCAGAGAGAGTGAGAGGAAGTTCAAGTCAGTGAAACTTCATTTAATGCAGAATTTAAATATAATTTATATCAGAACATACAGTACACACAGTATGGTATACAGTCAGTTTGTACATATACAGTACACACACGCACACAATATAATCTTGTGATATCATATTCAGTGATATTGTATTTGTTATAGTAATACCAGGGATTGTAAGGTCAGAGAAGACAGCTAGTATATTACCTGAACTAAGATGTTCACAGGCAATCTGGGGAGTTTAAAACAGTGATCCTGCAGCCACATCCTGCACGCCCATTACTAGCAGTAAACTGACCCTCAGTCAAGGCTACCATCCTATAAACGGCAAGACACTCTCCTGTGTCTTGACTTAACAGTCATTGTGCTGAAGAGCAAATCTCAGTTGAATAATTAGTTAACAGATTTGCATAGCTAAGTGCAGAGTTCATCAGGTACCTGAGGCACAGCTATACGTCCTGCACAGAGGTGTGTCAGCTGGCCAACTCTGCTCTTTACGGATAGGCCTGGAGAACCAGCATATGTACTGTGCATTTACATACCCCTTGTTGGCAGAGAGGACATTATGCTGTGCATGCCATATGCATCACTGTAAACACAAATGTTGATATATGGTGTGACTGTATGAACAGTACATTTATACCAAAAGATAACGTTATAGCTTTTAGTACAACAAGCATAATGCTTAGTAGTAAAGAATAATAGTAGTAAATAAATAAATACATAAATACATAAATAAATGCAATAGAAACACTAGATCTATGAAATGACTCAGACAAAAGTAGTCATTATAGTAGAATGCATATGTTTTACTTAAGCACCATTTAAAAATGTATTTAATGTTCTGTCTTAGAAGTTGGTCCAATCTGACTCCGTATTTACTACAGATCTGCTGCACTGCAGTATTCGCTCTTGGTTTCGTCACAAGCCGTTTGACAGCAGCATCCTGGCCTCTTGCTGGAGTCTCTCCAGATATGGCCACTTGAGAGAGAAGAGCTCTAACAACAAAAAGAGAGCCTTCATATCAGTAATAGCATTGCTATGGAAACACTACGGGGGCGTTATGTGTGTGGGGAAAAAAAGCAGCCTTTAAAATAACACTGTAAGAATAGAGATGCCAGAACTAGCAGCATCACGCATGTTTCTGTGTGTGTGTGTGTGTGTGTGTGTGTGTGTGTGTGTTTGTGTGTGTTATTTTGTTAATTGGATTATGCCAAACACCTCTGACCTGATGTGCATCTCACAAATGAATACTGTATGTGATCACATTTACCCTGAAATGCTGTGCTTAACAGGTCTTTAGTCAAATAACGTGTCTCGCTTTAGAACATTCTCAAAGTCAATAGATTCTCTAATTAAAAGTCAATAGAGCTCCAAACAAATTACATTAATTACATTCATTAAGCACATTCATTAATCAATGTTAGTCCACCATCAACCACATTGAAAACCATCAGGACCAAGCTCCAAACTTGGGGCGACAGGGCCTTCACTGCTGCTGCACCAACTCTCTGGAATGCCCTCCCCAAACACATCCATCAGATAAGCACCCTGCAACCATTCAAACAGGCTCTCAAAACCCACCTCTTCCAGCTAGCCTTCAACAGCTAAACCTCCTTCCCTTCTCCCATTACATTTTTATTTTCTTAATCTGGTGCTGCAACCTACCTTTTGTTTTCTTTTCTTGATTTACAGTTTTGTTTTAGTATAACTATTAAAATGTGTTTATTGTTTGTGCTCTCTTCGTAAAGCGACTTTGAGTACTCAGAATTGTTATAATATTATTATTATTATTATTATTATTATTATTATTATTATTATTATTATTATTATTATTATTATCAATAAACTCAAAGAGATGAGTCATGTCCCATACACAACACTCATTACTGGAATTACTAAGGTAATAAAAAAAAGCATTTTGGGACCACTATAGAAGTGAGATTTTAAACTGAGGAGAGCATTAATATCCTTCCAATCCACTTTAACAAATCTGTGTTTGACCATCCAAGGAGACCATCCAACTCCTGAACACATTGTGAGTTCTGCAAACTCAGCAGGACTAACTTGGCACAAGCGTGAGGCCATTTGAGACGAGTAGGTGGGCAGATAAACAACATTTGAGCAAGCCAGATGAAACACACTAAAACACAGCAGTAACCTGTGATGGGTTGTTAGATAGACACAAGTCCAACTGGGGAGACGTCCATCGAAAATGTTTGAGCTTTTAAAAAATACTGTTGATTGGATGAAGCACTTATTAGTGTTTTCAAGCTGTGTTCAAGTAGCTTTCACTGTCGTCACACCTAAACACCGCCCCTAGCTATATCAGTACAACGCTGATTGGTAATTTCGCAAGTCGCAAGTTTTTGTCAAACTGAGGCTTACAATACAAGAACATCCTGATGTCGCGACGCTAGGTCTATATTGTTCCAATAATGATGAACCTAATTGCTCACAAGTGCAGCTGGCATAGTTTTCAAACAAAGTGCATTATATTTTTAGCTTTGGAAGTGCACCTTTAATGCATGCTTCAAACATCTGAAGCACCACAAGTTCAGAACTTGCCTCTGAGATAATGTGTGAGGGTGACATTTTGAGGAGGGGAGGGTAATAATTAATGGCTACAATTACATTTAGGGGCTTGGGGTAATAGCTTGACAGGCTCACCTCTAAGTCACTGTAATATGTGTAACCAAATATGCGTAGCTAATAGAATGCATGTGACCTATACTGTCATGGACTACCGGTACTGCACCTCCACTATATCAGAGCAGACATTGTCATACTGTATGCATGCAACACACACAAACCCCATTCTACGAATGTATGTGCTAGCACACTTCAGTGACAGCAATCCGTTTGCATTATATCAGATTGTCGCATTTAATGTAAGCTGTTATTTCAATGATAATCACCACGACAACCACTGCAATAAGTTTGTCATTGTGTGTATGTGTGCGCGTGGGAATGTGCAGTGTTTTCTATATTATTATGAAGGCAGTTTCTCATTGTTATCTCCACACTCCCTTGTGCACTCTCTTCTAAATAGGTCTGTTGGGAGTTGGCCTTATATTACCTTTTATTCCAATAGATAACACTATGAAGACAGACGCACGTATGCACGCACACATGCACGCACACACACACATACTTTATTATGTAGTTAAGGGAAGAGGAGAAAAAATGCTGATACGGACCACACAACTTTAGCTGCTTAAACCAGGGGTAAATGACAGTTAAAGCCTATCAATGCATGGCTCTAACCAAACTACTAGGAATACCATCCAATCTTCTTAAGGAATTGTTTCTTGTTTTAGATGGTCCTGTTCTACAAGTGATCAATATGTCACTTTTTATGGGCTCTGTGCCCTCAGTTTTTAAAACTGCCATAATTAAACCGCTGCTTAAAAAAACAAAGAAAACATTGATGCGCAAATTTTGAACAATTATAGACCAATTTCCAATCTTCCTTTTATGTCAGAATTACTTGAGAGAGTTGTTGCTGATCAACTTAGTGATTATTTACTCAATAACTCAATAACTGGCTTTCGTTCACGTCATTCAACTGAAACTGCCTCAACCAGAGTAGTCAACAACCTATCTGTCAGTGATTCTGACCTAACCTCATTGTTTCTGCTTGTTGATCTGAGAGCATCTTTTGACACAGTAGAGCATAGCATACTTATAAGCTGTTTGGAGAAGTATGCTGGTATACAACGGACAGTGCTTTATGATTTGATTCTAATTTATCAAATAGAACTCAATGTGTAATTTATAACAACACAATCTCAGAAAGTAAAGTTTGGTGTACGCCAGGGATCGGTCCTTGGCCCTATACTTTTTTACATGCTTCCCGTTGGCAATATAATTTGAAAACATGGTATTAATTTCCATTGCTACGCTACGACACAACGCTATATGTACATGTCACATGACCTCTCCCAACTCCTAAATTTAGAGGCGTCTATTAGAAATAAAAAAATGGATGAATATGAACTTTCTGCTGTTAGTTGCTGACAAAACAGAACTAACAGAACTAATAGTTGTGGCCAAAAATGCACATTTGTATGAGAATTTGAGTGTTAGCATTGATGGCAGTATAATTTCTCAAAGCTCGACAGCCAAAAGTCAAATTTTTGATTCTCGCCTCACATTCCAGTCTCATATCAAGGCTGTTACTAAGACAGCATTTTTCAACCTAAGTAACATCGGCAAACCTATTTTATCAGTGTGTGGTGCTGACATGTTTATCCATGCATTTGTACCTTCCAAACTTGGTTACTGTAATGTCCTTTTCGTTTTTAATGTAGTTTAATTTTATTTACATTTGTTTTCACTGTGTTTGTCTTCTTTTAATTGTATTATTGTATTTGCTTGTATGATTGTCCTATGTATTATCTTTAATTGTAAAGTGCATTGGGCTGTTGCATGGTGATTCAGCACTTTAAATAACAATCGATTGATGGGAAATTTAAATAATGTCAATGATTGCCTAACATGCACACACCATAGCCAAGGTTTGTGAACATAAATAACAGATTTAATGAAAATGTATATTTTCAAAACAACAGGGCAGTGTTAGGTGGTTATGGTCAATAACTTTTTCCATTCAACTAACCATTGACATTCACATAGATACATACGCACACACGCATCAACACACACAGAAACACATGCACATACTGTAGTAGCACTATCCATCAGCTTGACAGCAGAGCTATAGCTCCCTCTTGTGTTCACCTTAAGTACAAGCACAATACATAAACTACAGTGAAGTGAAAGGCATATATCTCTGTGTGTGCCAATGTATGGTATCCCTCAAAAGTGTAGTGGCCTGTATATTTGCATTTTCATTCAGGTGTTATATTTTAGTCCAAATGTCAAGGTAATATATCATATTTTATATGGAATTCAGCATTTTCACACAGCAACCAGCGTATATTCATACATCTTATTGAGTGCTGACAAACCACTCGCGGAGTTCGATTTGTGGCCGGGACACTGACACTCTATTTGCAGAGGGAATCTGTGGCCTGAGTGCAAACTGCAGCATCTATTTAACTGAATTACAATATTGTGATAAGCTTACATGCCAGAGAGTTCAACTCTGTGCCAGGCTCTGCTCGCACCATTCCTTTCCTTTTATGTGGAGCAGGACAGGAGGGCAAGACAAACTGCCGCCAATGTCCTTGTCTGACCTCAGGGACGAGGCAGAGACCACAGTTCCTCTTAAATAAGCACTTCTCACCCCTAATAAATGACACACACTGCTCCAGAGGAAGGAAGGGAGGAAGAGGCAGGGCGAAAGATAGTAAGATTGTTATCGACTTAAAAGATTTGTTTTCATTTTTCACCACCTGTACAAAAATCCCTGAAGACTTGACGGAAAGCATAAATTATGAATGTCAAACCCTTCAATATTATTAGAGGCTCAAGAGAGACAATGAGAGAAGGAGCAAGCTAACAAAAAGAGTAAGGAGAGAGGATTAGAAGGAAAGTACTTTTTACGGTATCCTGTTGTGGCAGTGGTTTACACAAAGCGGTCCCAACACAAGAAGTGGGTGATAGTTTACAATCCTCATCGTACTGTACTGTGTGCAAACTGTAAAATACTATACTATACTTGCTAACAAGGGTCAAATCAAATATAAAATTATCCATATGGTGTAACCAACAGTAAGGTCAATACAATATTCCATACAAATCGCAGCGGTAACAAAACTTTTCCTTGTACCTTTTATAGAAGTGCTTCAATTGTTTGACCCTATTTTTAAAATCCTGTGGTTCACCCAAACGAACCGCTGGCCTATATGGAGTGTAGAGCAATGGCAACAAAGGTCAATAAAGAGTGGGTGGCTAGTGGCTAGCCTGCTTTTAACAGCACACATAACCTGTCTGGCACTCTCGTAAATGAGCCCATCCATAGGGCAAACTGACGCCCTAAGGGCTCATCCAGATGACTAGCACTTACGCAAGTGAAACAGCCAGGGATCAGTGACTGTGAAAGCGATATTAGGCCAGTGCGTCTGATTCCAGTGGAGTCTGCACAGTTGGTTTATTGATGAGTGTCATCGAAGGCACCCCTCTAAAAACGGACATTAGTACATAGCGTCCTAATGGATTGGAGTCTGTACAAAACTACCCGTGTGTGTGTGTGTGTGTGTGTGTGTGCAGGCGCGGGTGTGTGTGTGTGTGAATAATGTTCCTGAAAAACAGCTGGTCTGCCTTAGAACCAGTTCTAGCCCATTTCACTGTTAAATTCTCCACTCTTAATGAGCTATCGATGAAGAGATTGTACTTTCAAATCCCTGGCTGAAACATAGAACGCATTCTTTCTTTAAAAGTATCAGTCAGAGCCAGGCTTGTTACAGCCTCTCAGTATTCAGCCTTACCTATGTGTTTCTTCAGGCTCCCTCTACATAGGTGACATATTGCATGTCATATCCTGAGTCAAAGGTGTTACAGGATCTTTGTTGAGCCTCTCTGTCTAGTGTGTAAAGCTCGTCATGGCTCGTCACGCCCACGGGACTTCTCATAGCTTTGTAGCATTTATAATGAATGGAAATAAACTCTGAGCCAAGAGACTATCACCTGAAGATATTTTTAACACCGTTGAAGACAAGTGTCAAAAAAGCATAATTAATGTTTTATATATACAGAATATGTCAAATGCAATTGCTCTTAAGTTGTTAAAATCCCATAGTCTATGTTAAAAGTTCAAACAAAAGGCACAGACAGAAGAACAGTAGCAAAAGAGCACATCAGAAGTCACTAGAGCTATGTAATAACTATATAATACAAGTATTAAGTTCAGAAATATAGCAAATTACCGAAGAATGGCCAGGATGACCAGGAGGTTGAGCTTGAGTGAACTCACGAAGAAACAAGGCAAATTGTGGATTTGATAAAAGGTGTTTCTGAACATGCTGTATCTGAGGTGAACAATTGGTAATGCATCTGCAGCATCTGGTACTGCTTATCAGCTACAATGTATTATTGGCCATTGAGGCGATTGTCACATATAAATAAATAAATACTCTTAAATGGAGAATATCAAGAAAGAAGCCCTTAGTCTTTAAAACAAATTCCATTGTGGCTATGCCAGGAAATTCTAAAAGCTGTCACCGTGTCAGCTTTGCAAGATGTCTGCTCATCAACACATTTGCATGGATGTGTTCATATTTATATATTACAACAACATATCCACACCCCACGCGCACGCACACACAATGCCTGATTATCTGACCAATTAAGTATTTAGCGGGGATACCAGTGCCTTTGTAAAATATTCACCACCACATATAGACACTGCCATACATAGACATATGAAACCAAACAAACACAGACCAACAGAGAAACATCAACAGCCACAGGTCTGAAAGACAGCAACGTTTACACACTAACACTGATAAATAAAAAGGCAAAACGGATTATCTAATTTGGAAACAGTGGCCTGAAGATGTCACTCTTAATAAGGGGCCATAATTTCCCCAAACTTCTCCCACACGTACTGCCAGTTTGCTCAGTCTGTCTGTATACACAGTATTGCATAGCCTGCCTGCAAACTTCCCCTTACAAAGCCTTCTATGAGATGGTCAAAACATTTACACTAAACAAGCCCATAACTGAAATAAGCAATACAATGAGATCAGATTCCTTATTTAGGCATTATTTAACTCTTTTGTCCTAAATTAGTATATAAATATATAACTTTGGCTGTTATGAAACCCAATCGCGTCAGTCGTACAAATATCCCATAATAGCCAGTTGCTAGACATGGACATTTCATAAAAGTCAGAGGCTTACATTGGACGTCTTTTTAACTTAGAGGCCACATCTAGTATTGAAAATAGATGCATGGGGGGATTGGGGGGTGGGGTGAGAGAGAGAGTGAGAGAGAGAGAGAGAGAGAGGGATAGAGGGAGAGAGAGAGAGAGAGAGAGAGAGGGAGAGCGAGAGAGAGGGAGAGAGAGAGAGAGAGGGAGATAAAGAGAGAGGGATAGAGAGAGAGAGAGGGATAGAAGGAGAGAGAGAAGGAGAGAGGGAGAGAGAGAGAGGGATAGAAGTAGAGAGAGAGGGAGAGAGAGAGGGATAGAGAGAGAGAGAGAGAGAGGGAGAGAGAGAGGGAGAGAGAGAGAGAGGGATAGAAGGAGAGAGAGAGGGAGAGATAGAGAGAGAGCGGGAGAGGGGTGCAGGATGTTTGTCAGGCCATTGGACTGATTAAATAAACTCTTCTGTTGATAGAAGCCAATGGAAAGGTGACAGAGGTACCAACCCCACAGTTGTCCTGCCTTATCATCCCAACACACACACACACACGCACGCACGCACGCCCGCACGCACGCACACACACACACACACACACACACACACCACAAAACGGTTGTCCATAGTATTACATGTGCTAAGTAATCTGTGGGAGAGGCTGATTTAAGTGTTAGCTATAATCAAAGGCTAAGCAGAGTGAATTAGTGTCCACTATCCAGGCTAAAAAAGCATGTGCCACATTTAAGTCAATTTAATTTTTATACTGGGAAGGTTTAAAGTGCCCAGCAACAACTTAACTGCTGCAACACCATTATTATATCACCTGAAATGTGACAAGCACAATATCAGGCACGCACACACACACACATACGTATTGTTGGTCCACTAAAGCACGCAGACACTGAGTTCCAGGAACACATTCGGGCTTAGCCAATGACTCATGGGTTAGGGATAACACATACTAAAGTTAAACATATAGGTATGGAAATAGAGCATTCACATTATTTTCTGTTGCCGTTCCTGGGTGTTTATTGAATGTTGAATAACCCATCAAAATGCAGAATAAGGAAATTCAAACCTGAAAGGTTACATACTGTATGTTATATTAATGTCAAGACAATGAATACATCTACAGTGTGTTACACAGTGAAAAACACTGCAGCAATGTTCCTGACATATGCACACCGTTCAGCAAATGCATACTTGCACTATGCTGCTACAGTAATAGCCTAGTATGCACAAATTTCACACACACACACACACGCACACGCACACACACGCACACACACACGCAATCTGGAAAAGGGCACCTGCAGCTGTTCCATTCTGTTACCATAGCAATGACACAAATGTGTGATGCCCGGGTATACAAGGTGTACTGTATATAAACAAACACTGGAGCATTGGGCACCATTAGCATTGTTGACCTATAGAGATACAGATATACCATAGGCTACTATGTTTCCTCTGAAGTATAAAACAAACAATAAGTAGCTTTGATATGTATTATTGACTCACACAATACTGTATGGTCTATTACCATGAGGATACTTCAGAATTAGGTAAGGGATGGAAATCACTTTTGTTCTTCACCAGAGACAACTGCTCAGGTGGTGGGTGTTAAATGAAGCAGAACATCTCTATAGCGTTCTACAGCATGGGTGCTGAGCCACAAAGTCCTAATCAGCCCACACACACACACACACACAAACGCCACACACCTTCTCAATAGTAGCAGGCCACAAAGTGTATGGCATGCAGTGCTTTACCTAAACCAGACTGAAGAAGGAATATGCTTCAGTACAGTATGTTTCATCAGGCAGAATGTATACGTTTTGCATCAGTATTAATGTCAAAGTAAGTCTGTTCTTGAAGGACAGGTATTTATGAATATGTATCTAAAAATATGCTATACATACATGTACAAGTCTTGTACAAGTAGACACGTTTTTAAATATTAATTTACGTGACAATCCACACATTGTTTATAATCATTTTAGTTATTCATATAAAATGTAATGTTAAGCATGATGCCAGAGTTATATTTACTTATTTACATTGTGCTTTTAAATACAGTAGTTACAGTTTATATATACTTAATTAAATTAACTATTTAACCAAATATAACCTTGGGAAACAATCTTAAACATCCTCATACATACATGAACCTTCTCGTCACTAAATAACCAGCAGGAGCATAAGCAGAAATCATTAACATAATAACAAAATGAACAACAGCTCAAGCCTCAAAAACACCCATGCCACAGGCTATCATGGCGTTAATGGTTTCCATGGCTACCAATATGCCATTATGGTCTCAACTTGGATGCAATAAGGACAACATCTCTTACCTGTAGACCATGCCTGTCTGGTTCTTGACTGTGTCTTGCAGCGACAGGGAGTGAAAGTTCAGAAACTCCTCCAAGGCTTTGAGCTCCAGCATGTTGTTGGGTTTAACTCCTGTCCACAGCATCAGAGGGCCATAGGGCCGAGACCCAGCAGAGCCATGCCTGTAGAGCCTCCCCTGAATGAGACCTTGTCCCTGGGCTTGAACCCCTGTGTGTCCTCGATCAGAATGCCTGATGGACCCCTTGTGTTTTGGGTTGGGGATCTCAGAACAGGTTGATTTGTACAAATACATCTCACCTTCTTCTTCTAACCAGGTGCTCTGTGTCACTTTCTCCTCTCTTTTAGTCTCTCCCGTCTCCTGTGAGTCTGTCCCACAAACATGTACACTCGCAGTAACACTCGCAGTAATCCAGGTAGGCCCCTGGGCCACGCACAACAGCATGGACCAGAGGATCGCAGGTAGGTGAGTGTGTGTGTGTACCTGTGTGTGCGCGCACTTGAGCGAATACAATGCTCTTAATCCCAAGGAAACGCCACACAAATGGCTAATAACAATACCATTAAAATAGAAATAGGAGGAATCCAACTCAGGAAAACATATTCTTGAACAAGAAACAGTGATTTCCAGAGTCCATACTGAAGTTGGAGCCACAGTCCAATGAGTCAGGATTAACTTCTCTTCCATGAGCTGCATGAGCTGTGCCCAACATGTTCCTGTACAGATCACATGCAGAGACACACACACACACACACACACACACACGCACATATGCGCTCTCTCTCGCTCTCTCTCTCTCTCTCTCTCTCTCTCTCTCTCTCTCTCTCTCTCTCTCTCTCTCTCACACACACACACACACACAC
>JAODUK010061009.1:0-14909 GCA_027564635.1 Typhlichthys eigenmanni
GACGACACAGAGGAGCCTAATGTATAGACATTTTGGTCACTAAACAGAGGGGAACATTCATTGTTGCTAACTAAATGGCTTACTGTACAAATAGGGTTTTAGTTTGATTTTGAAGGTGGAAACGGTATCAAATCCAGTATCTGGCATCATGTCAAGATATTCCAAATTCGGAGGAGGCAGAGATGCCAACGTCCTCTCCGCTAATGCCCCCGCCCCCTCTGCTAATGCCCCCCAGGCTCAACACGAAGGCCGATGTGAGTTCGAGCAGGTGCAGTGCGAGGCCTGCAAGAACTTTGTCCTCCGCACAGAGAAGGACCGGCATACTGAGAGGGAGTGCGAGGCAAGAACCTTGAACTGCAAATACTGCAAGGCAGCCTTCAACTACAAAGACATTAAGGTGAGACGCTGACTAGTATAAATACTGCAAGGCAGCCTTCAACTACAAAGACATTAAGGTGAGATGCTGACTAGTATAAATACTGCAAGTCAGCCTTCAACTACAAAGACATTAAGGTGAGACGCTGACTAGTATAAATACTGCAAGGCAGCCTTCAACTACAAAGACATTAAGGTGAGATGCTGACTAGTATAAATACTGGTAGCAGTAATATATTATTACTAATAATAATCCAGGTCTTTCTTGAAAGGAGGTATTGATCTCAATGAGCATAACCTGGTTAAATAAATGTTCTTATAAAAAAAAAAGAAATATGTCAATGTGTGCGTATACCTTTTAATTTTATTATATATTTCAAATTATTAATGTGTATTTTTTTAATGCATGTATATTGCTGTATATAACTGCTCATCCGGATGGTGCACACATTAAACAAAGGTTTTCCCACTGCCTTGTAGGCCCATGATGAAATTTGCCAGAAGTTCCCCTTGCAATGCAAGGACTGTGGTAAAAAGAAGATCCCAAGAGAAAAGGTTTGTCTACAGCTAGCATGTAGCACCCACTACTGGCCATACTCCAGTACTACACTTACCCATATTGAAAGAGCTACACATTCCCACATTGAGAGTTACCTTATGGTGTTTATTATGTAGCATGCGTGTAACTTTATTTTCAACGTATGGGGAAATAAAACCGGGTGTAATCTTACAGTAACATGCACACTATAAGGGAGGAACAGAAGTACTCACGCTTTGTTCCCAGATAACAGGTGACTTCAAAGCAAGAAAGAATGAATCGACGAATTACGAGTTATCAGTTCTGTCTTGTTTCCATTGAATAGCTTCCTGTTCGAGAAAGGCTTGTGCGTAGGTAAACAACCACACAAGTATTGTATTTGCAAAACAAAATGTGCAGTAAGTGCAAATCCACTCACCGCGTAGCCATTTTGATTTTGCTGTATGAGCGATGGCGCTAACATGAACTGCGATGTGACCCTCCTCCACCAATGTCAGCCCATGTGTCACACTGTGATGAATCTGAGACGCCGTCTGTGATTGGCCAAGCAAATTAAGTATTGGTGCAACACTTTCTGGGATTTTAAAGACACAGGTACTTTCAATTCTACACCAAATTCCCAAGCATCTGTCGGTTCCACCGGCTTCTAGTTTGTTTCCCTAAATTCCCTGATTGGACGGGGAGGAACTAGTGGCAAAACCACAGTGACACACAGGTGCTGAATGGTAGGCGTCGGCGCAACACGGTTTGATCCCACCCATTTTTAGCAGTTGTGCTAAAGGCAGTTCCATGTAGATTTGCACAGTTAATCTCTATAATTACTAGACAATGAATCAATGGAGGTAGTGCCACGTTTCTTCCAGATGGTTTCAATGTTCATACAACTTGACGTTAGCCGTATCTACTGAAATATATCTTCCTCTGCGTCTCTCGGTCTCAGTCTGTGTCTATATGCTGTTAGTTCAGTCACATGGTCGTTGCCACGATAACGTGGCCTTGTTAAGGGCCAGTACCAAAAACCATAGATAAGCCAGACAAGCAGAGAAACTGACACTGGTAACATAATATACAGTTGATAGAATATACTGTATGTAAAATACCTGTGGCTACATCATCATTAAATTGTTATAGTGTTAATGTTAATAGTGGTGGAGGGACAGGGGTTTTCCTACAACAAGTGTGTGTGTGTGTGTGTGTGTCCCTTTTTAAAGCAAAACCAAAAGCCATCTATATCTCGATATTTCTAAAAGAGAGAGCTCTTTTACACATTTAAAAATAATACAGTATAGTATTAATACCTTATAACAAATGTGTGTGGCTGTCACGTGATTTTTGCTGATATCCAAATCCATAGTATAGTTTACCGTTTTCCTGCATAGCTTCTGTTTATAACAAAACTATGGTGCAAAGGAATATCCTGGCGTTCTGATTGCCTGTCAATCTAAAGCTGGCGAAAGGTCCTTTATGATAGATATTGTTGTGTGGGTGTCTGTTTACTTAGCGTTAATTGGATACAGTAGGTCTAATTTGTAGTTGCAATAGGCTACTAGAATCCTTATTATGTTGCCACGAACCCCTGAAGTACCTCAGTGAAAACACTGGTCTTGTGGTCTGGGTATTATCCAAAATGTCTTGGGTTCAAACCCCTAAATTGGCCTATACTCCAATACTGTATTTGCTCCTAACATTACATTGTATTCATTGCCAGTTACTCTGGGTAAAAGTGTCCACGAATAACCTAATTGTAATCCTAAACATCTAGGAGCAGGGTAGTTCATCAAGTATTAGCATAATGTCATGGCTGTAAATATTTACCTTTTGTATTTCAATTTGTTTCTTCACGAAACAAGGTGGTTGGGGTGTTTTGTATCTTCACAAAGCAAGATGGCAGGCTAGTCTAGTGGTTGGGGTGTTTTGTATCTTCACAAAGCAAGATGGCAGGCTAGTCTAGTGGTTGGGGTGTTTTGTATCTTCACAAAGCAAGATGGCAGGCTACTCTAGTGGTTGGGGTGACACCTGCGTGCCCGCGTTGGGTTTAAACGGGGAAAAAAAATCTGGTTCCTACTGGACATTTGGGAAGCTGCTAGCTTGGAGAAGCACCGTTACTGTGACACAGTCTCTTCTCTCCTTTGCAGTTCAGCGACCACATCAGAAACTGCGCCAAGTCGAAGAGTGCCTGTCCATTTAGTGAAGTCGGCTGCAAGGCTGTGGTAGGTACATCCGTGTGTGCCTGAAGATTATAAAGGTGGCAGACATCGGAATAATGATTCTTACATCATTTGTTATTTTGTCTGTGTATTCAATTCTCAGTCTGAACACTCACCATCTAGTGGCAGAACGAGGGAATGCACAGAGTGCATTTCTTGAGTACATTTCAAACATGGCCGCCTCCCCCTCAGGTGGAGAATGGGAAGCAGAGCGAGCACGAGCACAGCAGCACCGTGGAGCACCTGCGGCTGGTGCTACCTGCGGTGCTGTCCCTGTGCCGGGGACGCTCCGACCTGGCGGGGCCCGGAGAGTGGCAGGAGGACTCGGGCCTGGGTCTCTACAGGGCCCCTGACGAGACTGGGACGGGGGCGGCGGGCAGCGGGGAAGCGGCTGCCACAGGCTCGTCGGAGCCGTTCGACCTGGAGAAGAAGGTGGGTCTGCTTGCTAGCTAGCTCCTGACTGACTGCTCCTGACAGAATTCCCTGGTGCATCTGGCTGTATCTTGGTGTGTGTCTGGGGTTGAGGTGTTCCTTGGGGTGTAGTTTAGGGTGTACAGTATGAAGAATGTAGTTTGGGTATATCTGTGTATATTGGGTTGTAGTTTTGGTATATATATTCTCTAAAACACTTTTTTAAGGGACCATGTACAAAATAGATTAAACTCAAAAGAGAGGAAAGAAACTTGTTACCAGATTAAACTTCTATGTGTATCTTGGGGTGTAATTTGGATATTTGTGTGTATCTTATGTGTAGTTTGGATATGTGTAGTTTGGATATCTGTGTATCTTGGGTATAGTTTGGGTATCTTGGGGTGTAGTTTGGGGGTATCTATGTGTATCTTGGTTGTAGTTTGGGTATCTGGGGTGCAGTTTGGGGGTATCTATGTGTATCTTGGTTGTAGTTTGGGTATCTGGGGTGCAGTTTAGGGGTATCTATGTGTATCTTGGTTGTAGTTTGGGTATCTGGGGTGCAGTTTAGAGGTATCTATGTGTATCTTGGTTGTAGTTTGGGTATCTGGGGTGCAGTTTAGGGGTATCTATATGTATCTTGGGTTAATCTTGCTGAGGGCTGTTGGTGCTGTGCCGTGCCAGGTGGGGGCGCTGGAGAACATTGTGTGCGTGCTGAACCGCGAGCTGGAGCGCAGCTCGGTGAAGCTGGAGGCGTTCTCCCAGCAGCGGCGGCTGGACGATGACAAGATGGAGGCCTTGGCCACCAAGGTGCGCCAGCTGGAGCGCTCCCTCACCATGCGGGATCTACAGCTGGCCGAGACGGAGCAGGCGCTGCGGGAGCTGCAGTCCTGCACCTACGACGGCGTCTTTGTCTGGAAGATCTCCGACTTCTCCCGCCGCCGGCAGGATGCCGTGATGGGGCGCACACCCGCCATGTTCTCGCCAGGTGGGGGCGCCACACACACACACACCCTCTGGAGGACAGTGGAGCCACGCTCGTGGGGCCTGTCGTTCACTGAAGGGGGGTAATATTGAGTCTACAGTGTGTTTGTATGAGTATGTATATTTGGGTATATTTAATATTATGGACCTGTTTAATAATAATGTTTCATAATTATATTCATTTTGTGATTATTATTATTAGGGGCCTGTTAATATTAAAATATATAATAAATTCAATATAATTTTTTGATTATTATTTTCCTTTTTTTGTCATTTTTGTATTTTATTGTTTAATGATGAAATGGCTATGAGTTAATTGGCAGTTAATAGATAACAGTCTGACTCAAGCTTCCTTCTCAGTTCTGTGTGTCAATGTAACGGTCTTCAGTTGCACTCCTCTCTCTGTCCACTAGCGCTGGTCTCTACCCCCCTCCCTCCTCTCTGTCCACTAGTGCTGATCTCTACCCCCTCCCTCCTCTCTGTCCACTAGCGTTGGTCTCTACCCCCTCCCTCCTCTCTGTCCACTAACGCTGGTCTCTACTCACCTCCTCTCTCTCTGTCCACTAACGCTGGTCTCTACCCCCCCCCCCTGCAGCCTTCTACTCCAGTAAGTATGGTTACAAGATGTGTCTGAGGCTGTACCTGAACGGCGACGGCACGGGCCGCAACACACACCTCTCCCTCTTCTTCGTGGTGATGCGAGGGACCTGCGACGCGCTGCTCAAGTGGCCCTTCAGCCAGAAGGTGGGCGTGGCCTCCTCCGTGGGGGGCGTGGCCTCTTTGTTTATGTTCTAGTACAGCGCTGCCAGAGAGGCTCCGTCAGATGGCACTTCCACATTCGGTTTTTGGAAGGGAGGGCTTTTCACCCTTTGTGCAGACCAGAACGACCCAGTGTTCCATGCAAGTCAATGGGGAGGTCCAGGGATTTCACCACAATATTGCTCATTATTTTTCTCTGGGGTTGTTCAAGTGTATTTTAAGTACACTACATTAATGTCCAAGTAGCTACGATCAATCTGAGCCCCCAACGGTATTTCTGCAGAACTGTTATTGGGGTGACTTTGTTTCCGGCCATGTGCGGTAGCTGTCTGGGCGCTGCTTACATCGATGCATCCCTTTTTATTCCAGTGTCTCTAGCCAGACCATGTTGTGAGACCAGTCTCTCACCCTCTCTCCCTCTCTCTCCCCCGACCACCAGGTAACCCTGATGCTCCTGGACCAGAACAACAGGGAGCACATCATCGACGCCTTCCGGCCCGACGTCTCCTCCACCTCCTTCCAGCGGCCGCTCAGCGAGATGAACATCGCCAGCGGCTGCCCGCTCTTCTGCCCCCTGGCCAAGCTGGCCAACAAGAGCTCCTACCTGCGGGACGACACCATCTTCATCAAGGCCATCGTGGACCTCACGGGGTTGTAGTGCGGCTCAGAGCCATGTAGAACACAGGGTCGCGTCAACGCCGCTCACTCCCGATGGACCGTTTATTTTCACAGAAATTGCGCATCGTGGAACCTCAAAAAACGTTCACCGCAAATACTAGAGGCACCCTATAAATTACAATGTCAATGTAAAACGATGTATTTATTTACTAGTTATTACCAAAAAGTGAAGTTACATATATGTATTTAATCGGTTCAAATTGCCTGCCAAGCACCTCCTGGAGCTGTTGTGCGTCTGCATGAACCATGTGACTGTTGTGAATTTTGAACTTCCGTTGGCGCGACTCTCTCCTCTACATGGCTCTCGTGTGTCCGTCTTCATAAAGCCCCTCACAGAGATTATATTGTGTAGACTGTGGAAGCCACTACACTAAAATTAACATAACTGAGGAACAAGACGTTCTTATTTATAAATATATAGAAATACAGGTGTATAAATATAATGATATATTAATTAGACTGATGATATGCAGTAGCTACAATATGCTATATGAAGAGCATGTCCCTAACATGCATATTTACAAGCGACGACATAAGATAATATTTAAGAGGATTCAACCAGACCACTACTGGTCTGGTTGAAACGACTCATTTGGTGACTAGTGACATGAATATTGATATTCTTTCCCATTGGAAATAGGTCAAATGGGTCTCTCTCTCTGAATATGTTGTATGCAATAATACTTATTATAATAATGGTTATATTTATTATTATATATTTTTTAGTAATTATAAATGGATGCAGTAAATAGATGGATTGATATGATGATGATGATTGTGTGCAGGGGTGAGTGGAAGTGTAATGTAACTGAAGGGCAGTTGATAAAGTAAATCTTCCCAGACCGCTTTAGAGGACCACCAACTTTATTTGGAGTTTAAGAAATCAAACATTGTTTCTTAAACTCTGCAGAATAAAATAGCCTGGCCAATGCCATAGGTTTAACAGCAGGCTATTCCTGAGAAATGTTTTATCTAGCGCGTTCAAATAAATTTGTTTTTTCTTTTTTTCGGCGTAACATTTTTTATTAGCCTATAAATGTGCAAGTTCGATGAACTTTCAATATACTGCAACTTTTGATGGGTGGGGGGTAGGAAGGAATCATCTGTAGTAACAAAATGCTCTGTTGGGGTTTTGTTATTGATGTTATGATGTTGACGTGTGTGTGGTTTTGGTAGGTTTTGATTATATACATGTTTGTTAGAAATATTTAGTTTGGGAGACAGAAATATATATGAGAATGTAGCTTATAAACTATTCCTTATAGGGATATACAGTGAGGGGAAAAATTATTTGATCGCCCGATTTTGTACGTTTGCTCCCTGACAAATTTATCAGTCTATAATTTTAAATGTAAATTTATTTGACGTGAGAGACAGAATAACAAAAACAAATGTCCAGAAATGCGCATGTCGACAATGCAAATTGATTTGCTTCATAATGAGTGAAATAAGTATTCAACCCCACTGCAGAACATGATTTAGAGGCCAGACGGTTGTTGTAGTTGGCCACCAGGTTTGCACACATCCCAGGAGGGATTTTGTCCCACTCCTCTTTGTAGATCTTCTCCAAATCATGAAGGTTTCGAGGCTCGAATTTGGCAACTTGAACCTTCCAGTTTCCTCCACATATTTTCTATGGGATTAAGGTCTGGAGACTGGCTGGTCCCCTCCAGAACCTTAATGTGCTTCTTCTTGAGCCACTCCTTTGTTGTCTCGGTCATGTGTTTTGGGGTCCTTGTCATGCTGGAATACCCATCCACGACCTGTTTTCAATGACATGGCTGAAGGAAGGTTCTCACCCATTTGACGGTACATCGGCACTCCCTTTAAGCGTGTGCTCCTAATCTCAGCTCGTTACCTGAATAAAAGACACCCGGGAGCTAGAAAACTTTCTGATTCCGAGGGGTTGAATAATTACTTTACTCAGAAAGATGCAAATCGATTTTATAAAATTTTTGATGGGCGTTTTACTGTATTTTTTTTTGTTTTAATCTCTCACTGTTTAAATAAACCTACCATTATAATTATAGACTAATTGTCAGTAGGCAAACGTACAAAATCAATCAATTTTTTCCATCAGAATATTAAACCATTAATTAATATTACTAATTACATTAATACCAGTGGTAAGTGTATATTCAATGCTTAATATACTTTACAGCTTCATATATTTAGAATATATTCTGTGCCAACTAATATACAGCTGTGATATAGGGTTTTACAAACTTTACTATAATTTTAACTCAATACAACAATAAAATAATTCTGAAAAACTTGCTGCATTAGCTCATTTTGTGAATTATTTCACCTCACATGATGGAGCGAATACAATGTATTTATTCTAGTGATACAAAATAAGGGCAGACGTCTAATAAAACTCACAAATACATTTTGTATAAATGCGGTCCAAACACAATGTGGTTGCATGAAGAGGCTCGATGGGAACCCCACCACCCCCCCCCCCAAAGCTGCTTAATAGAAGCATGCAATTTATCACCTGAAGACAAGGAGGAACTGCTTCATTTGATGGGCTTGTTGTACAGTAGTCTGCCATACTCCACACTTGTAGCACATACAGATGGTACAATAGGCCATATTGACATGCCAACCACACCACTGTCTGACATGAGTTTATATGCTTTATGATTTAAAGACATACAAAAAACAAAACATGAGCATGATATTACTTTTCCTCAGTGATTCATCTGAAGAAGTCTTGATTCTACTGTAATACTGTATCCCGTACCAAATACGAAATGCACTTGTGGATGGTGGAAAAATAATGGCTTTAAATATTCTTACTGGCATCTGAATGCCCAAGTGAATGTATACCTCATGACCTTCCTGGAGCAATAGCCAGACAGAGGGAGGTGTTGACTCCAATGGCCAGAGCCAAGGCAGAGGTATAAACAAGTTCATTTTCTGTTCCTCTACCATCAAAGGGAGAGTGGTTGAGATGAAACCTGTATGTTTAAACATCATGGCAACCACCCAGATGTGTTGCTTTCCTTCAGCTGCTCAGGCCAAGCTAAAAGCTGTCTCAAAAATGACCTGCGTATTTGGTACATGCTATCTAAAAAATCAAGGTGGCAAAACGTTTGTATTTTATTGTATAGAGATGTTTTCACGGTAATTACAGTGATAAATCAACAGGGCAAATTCAGGTTTCCTACACTGGTCAAGTTCACTGATGTTACCATATAGTCACAGAAGAAGGAAAAAAAATCAACAGTATTACAAATCTAATTAACTTTGTTTTAAATAAACTGAACACTGACATTATTTATCATCATATCCCTGACTAATGACTACATTTACTTGCACACAATATTCTGGTTGTTACCCTTAGTGGAAAAAACATTTAATAAAAAAAAGGTTCCGTCTATGCATGCTACTAAAACCAGAATATAATCATATCCACACGCAAACGTATTTTTAAAATATAAAAACAGAATATGGCGTCACAAGAGCCGTACAGACGTCCACACTGCAACCAAATGACAACCGTGTGCATGTAAATGTAGCAAGGTAAACAGAAGGCGTTGAGTGAACGTAAGCCTAAAGAAAAATCATGTCGAGGAAAAACATTCATCACTTCTAGTCACCACATACAGTTAGTTGTGTGTGTGTGTGTGTGTTTTGTTAGCGTATAGATGGGAATAGTAGGAAATGTTAACCATGTGTACAACTGCTAAAAGTTGTGCCACTGTACAGCTTGTTAAAAAAGTAACGGCAATCAAATGCTGACAACTGGCTAGACACCTTGAAGTCTGACCATATAGACTTTTTAAATGCCGATTATGAGTTATGGTTATTACGAACGAGAAGTTACATCTGTCGAGGTATATAGTTTGTTCAATTGCTACATTAGCCCCCCCCCCCTTCCCTCCCAGATGTTTAGGCTTCCATGGCAACACCTTGAAAGTCACCCTTTCTGTGGAAATGACTGCAGTTCTGATATGCTAGGATATGCAATAGCAAATGGGAACTAGACTTCGGTCCAGTCCACCTTTTAATTTACCATTAAGTAATTACTTGGGTGAACAAACTCGGGGTACAAATGACTACTTGATATTTTTTTTGTTGCTCCTAACTGTCAACAACCGTGTATTAAACTAAACCTGTCAATTCAGAAGATCCTTCATTAGATCGGGGCGCCTAATTGATGGAATGTAACAGAGGGCTAAGGCAACCTGCCTGTCTGCTCAGGTCTGGTAACGAGGGGGCTCACAGGACAGGTGTGTCACCACGGAGACCACGTCCTCAACTACTGCACCGTCTGTGTGTGTGTGTGTGGTATGATACGACTGTCCGTGATAGGACGGTCTACTCTCACATTAACAGGCTGAACGCACTGTGTGTGCACGTGTGTGTGTGTGATGGTGAGAGCGAGAGCGAGCAAGAGAATGAATACAGGTGGGAACACGTGTCTGCTGTGTCCATGTTGGTGTCAGCCCGTTGCTAAGCCTGTCGTCATGGGAACGCCTGCGGTCGGACACAGTCTGCAGTGGGTCGTGTACGTACCTACAGTACCCATGGGTCCTGGGTTGGGGAGACAGACACACACACACACACACACACACACACACACATGCAGACTAGCAAACACAGTCACACACACTCTCTCTCGCCCAGCTGTGGGTGGACCCAGGGAGGAGTGTTTTATATCCACTCCTCACCCTCCTCCATGACCCCTGAACCCCCATCACCCTGGGGTCAGGGCGTCCCGTTCAGCCCAGCAGCCCCGCGGCCCAGCCAGGAGGCCCCCAGGCGATGCCCCACCCGGTGGGGGCGCGGGGGACCGCGTGCCAGGCGCACCATGCGCGGCGAGCGCCACACCTTGATGGTGGCGTCGTCGCTGGCTGACAGAAGCAGCTCCTGGTCGGCCGGGCTGAACGCCACTGAGTTCACCACGTCGTCGTGGGCCAGCCGCGCCAGGCAGATGTTGTAGTGGCGGTCCCAGATGTAGCCGTGCTTGTCCTCCGCACCGCTAGGGGGCGTGGGAGAGCAGCAGGGTTACCAACGATACAAACACTAAACAGAACACAAAGATCACACATTACTAGCAGAAAGATTGGACACAGAGACAGCTCAACGGACGGCACTTCTGCATGGTATGTTTGGGATGTGGGGGGAAGGGGGGGAAAATTGGTATTTTGGCCAGCCCTATAGGAGGTCTCTAACAAAGTGTAATACCCCAAGGTACCCCTAGGGGTAGAACCACCACACTAGAATATCCCAGCCCCAAGGTGTAATACCCCAAGGTACCCCTAGGAGGGGCCAACCGACCTGGCCACAAAGTCCCTGCTGACATCCAGGAAGATGAAGAAGCACTCATCGTTGGGCGTGAAGGCCCGGTGGGCCCGCAGGCTGCGCCGCTCCTCCCGCAGGCTCTTCAGGTCGATGACGTGCATGTCGATCTCCTCGGCGATGGGCGGCGGTGACATGGGGTCAGAGATCACGCAGCCGGCGGGCCACGCCCGGCTGTTGACATACAGGTACCTATGGCAACCAGAGGTAGGTTTACTGTACTGTTTGTTGACACACAGGTCCCTATGGCAACCACAGACAGAGCGTCACTAAAGGTGATGATACTCTAGCTGTGTGACACCCTCCATCCGGTTGGCTACAGTTTGTCACCGCGAGTATCAGTCTGGAACCCCTCAATTGAAAAACGTTTGTCATAAAGGCACAATAATAGATTTCAATCAAACTTCCAGTGTAAGGACACACCTTTGACCTTTATCTCACCCAATCAAAACGTTTTAACTCAGCCAGGGCACCGGTGGAACCCAAAACATACTACGTACGCTGCAGTCGCCACATTGGGGAAAAACCCCAGCAAGCAGCTGATTGGCTCACTCGCTTTCTACATGGTCGACAAGCGCTTCTGCTTTGAGGGGTACCAGACCGATACTGGTGGCAGAGTAACTGTTGGCCAGGACGGCCTCACCAGGCTAATGCTACATGGGGCAACCAGGTGAGACACAGGGCGGTTGGCATTTAGCAAAAACTAACTTCAATGTCTAACTTAATGGCCTGAGCACATGTGCTTGGGTGACTGAAGCAGTGAAGCACTGAATTAGAGGTTTGTTTACGCATGACAATTTACTGACACGAAAAAAACAAGCAGAACAGTGTCTGCTGACGCCGACAATATTTTTGGTTTGTTTTCTTTAAAAGGCGTTCATCAGATCGGCTGCTAGCATTCCGATTGGAGGATCTCAACGAGTTGCCCCAAATTTAGCGATGCCCAGTCGGGAAAGTGCACGAGAAACGTCGCTCGGCAACGTTGCCTGGCAACACTGCACAAATCAGTCGTACTGGCAGCTACAGGCATAGTTTATGTGTGATGTTGTTAGCCGACCGGCGGCTCATCAAATCACCATGCCAACCACTGTTTGAACCCGGTGGCTGTGTGCACATGGCTGCAGGCTGCCTCTTCTCACCTGTGGTCTGGAGAAAGGCCCATGCCGATGATGTGGCCGTGGATGTCAATCACATGGTCCAGCGAATCAAAGAACTCCTCCGAGGTCCGTTCCTGGCCCAGGACGGGCCCGCTGGTGCTCATCTGATCCGGCATGATCCTCTTAATACCTGGGGACGGGCATGCACGCACGCACACACACACACACACACACAAACAATATTAATGTATGGTTGGGGCCACTGGCTGTGCGTAGTCATGTGTTGCCATGGGCACCGAGCACCAGGCAACGTCTACCCTTGCACTAGTCTCAGCCTCTTCCGTCCGTTAGCACTGGGGTTGGGTATCGTTTGGGTTTTATACGATTCCGGTTCCAAATCGATACTTTAAAAACGGTTTTGGTTCCTAAATGGTGCCTGAACCGGTTCTTAGTCATTTGTTAATTGATTAATTATGATTCAGTCATTTGTTGCTGCCAGAACCTGTCACTCATCATAGTAATCTGTTGACGGTCCCTCAGACGCCAGCGCTGGCATTTGTCATGTTTACACTTTTACAAGACAACGTCCGTTTAACAGGATTTATTGATAACAATAAGCCAAGTAACTTTGTCTTTTAAAATTAATTTAGCCTTCAGATTAACAATAGTTGGCCTATGCAAACAGATTTGCTCTGCGCGTTTTTATTTTAAAAGATATTGATGTGTGAATGTCGAGTAACTTGACATCTTCCTCTGGCACGAAACAGAATGGACAACCCTGCAGACGTGCATCATTTGTAGTTTACCGTGACAGCTTATACAGTAGCTACAGTCTCTAGATTAAAAGAATAAAAGGTACGAGTGAATGTATTTTGTGGCGCAAACATGCTGGCGCACCGGCATACACTGCAGGTAAACATATAGGCATGTGATCGGTAACGCCGCTATAATTAGGTTGATCGGTGCATCTGTTTTGAACCTTTAGCTTTAGGCATTTTAAGCATGTTTAACGTAGCTAACAGTAGCCTACCTCATGTCATAATATGCGATGAGTGATGATCTTACGTCCGTTTCGAAGCACTAAAGAGAAAATATATAAATCGTCATGACCGCCCTACACTCAAGGCTTCCTTTCAGTAAAGGTTCCAGTGTTCCAGTCCAAGAAAATACATATCTGGTCTTATTTTTCACCATGCCGTTCCTCCTTAGTATTAAATGTTGCCCATGCCCAGTGTACCTGTAGGCTACGCGACGCATGCAAGTATCCGATATTTATACTAATAATTATGAGCTAAAACACACATTACTTGAGTTTTTAACACCAGTTTTAAAACTAAAACGTATAATGTAGATTTAGTCTATTTAGGTTTCGGTATCCAACCCTAATTATCACTACGACAACACAGCAGCTAACGTCTCCACGGTAACATAGAGGTGAGTCACACAGCGGCTACGCACCGATCTGGTGGGGGGAGTATGTGAGGCTGCCAGTGGTGAACAGCAGGTAAGTCTTGTCCTCTGGCTCTCCGGGGGCCGATGGGGCAGAGGGGGCCGAGGGGCCCGGGTCGGGGGCCTTGGTGTGGGCCATGCCCATCATGCGCGCCACTGTGGCCTCGATCTTCAGCTCCATGGGCCCCACGCTCTGGCACCCCTGAGCACGCACGCACACACACACACACACACACCCAGGGAAGGGTCAGCTAGGGGGCAGCGCTGAGCCCTTCCTGTCAGGCCGCTCTGCCTGTGAGGAGTGGCAGCTCACTCTTATCATCATGTGTAACGAACTGATAACTGGGCTAATCTGGAATGACCAGGGGTGGAACGAATACAAAAAGATTCTACTTAAGTAAAAATGCATAGAGTAAAAGTACTTTTTACTTAATTCAAAATAAAATTTGCATTATAAAAATCTACTCAAGTAAAAGTAAAAAGTCTTTCATTTAAAATGTACTTGAATAAAAGTTACTAAGTCACCTGTATGACATGCTCCAGGGGGAAGGCGTGGGGCTGGGTGAGGCGTGCCGTGGAGACCCTGGGCTCCCTCTGGCGCTCCTCATCCACCTCCTCCCCCTCCTCCTCTTCGTCGTCCTCCTCGCTGTCAGAGGCTCCCAGGTCAAAGGTCAGCGGCTGGTGCCCCCCCCGGCCCTCCTGGGCCCCGGCCTGGGCCTCGTAGTCCAGCAGGAGATCGGGATTGTCGTGGCGACGGCAGTGGGCCACCATGACGGTGCGGATGGTGCTGGCGTTGATGTTCTGGATCTTGAAGAGACGCTTGACCACATTGACGTTCTCAGACTCGATGTCCTGGTGGGTCAAACGGCTGGGTGAGTCAAGCTAACACTAGCCTAACCTTGTATACTGGGTGAGTCAAGCTAACACTAGTCTAACCTTGTATGGGTGAAGCTAACACTAGCTTAACCTTGTATACTGGGTGAGTCAAGCTAACACTAGCCTAACCTTGTATGGGTGAAGCTAACACTAGCTTAACCTTGTATGGGCGAAGCTAACACTAGCTTAACCTTGTATACTGGGTGAGTCAAGCTAACACTAGCCTAA